>JAMKCH010016746.1:0-23200 GCA_023653785.1 Ophioderma brevispina | reverse complement strand
AGGTAGTTGCCATTATTTTTCTGGATCGATTTCACGGGTGTCAAATTGTAGTGCAGCGCAATAGTATGATAGCCCTAAATTTTATAACAGACTTAATCGGCACCTTAATTGGGTGAATGATTCAATTATTTAAAGTAATATTTTTTGTATTTAATTAGAATATAATGACTTCGGTCAATTTCTCTGAGTGCTTGTGTCAATTTCAAGCCGAATCATGTTAAAGGTGTTCAAGCCGAATCATGCTCAAAGGTCTTGTACGGAGCTGGTATAAGAAACGATGAAAACGCAAATAGTTGTGCGAGTGGTTTTGAATGTAAGTGACAGTAGACCATATTTCTGCTAAAGTAAAGATTGAATACACGTGCTTTTCGAAAATATTGATTACTAAATTTCTTGGCCCTATCAGCGATAGACTATCCACAAACATACAAATCGTTATGAGATTACGTTAAACATTTATCCTGAACCAAACTTTGTCTGGAATTTTTTCTGATTTTTGGCCATATTTGGGGGGGGGGGTCTAACTTGTTGAAAACTCTGCGAAAAGATCGAATAGTATTATACCTCATACCATGCATGGTGCATTCGCGATTCCAGCACCTTCTGTTATAGATATCCTTGAGAAACCAGCGTACTTCACCACTTTTTAGCTGATCCAGATTTTGCGGTTTGTGTTATGAGCAAATGCTCGTTTCCCATGGTCCCATAGGCCACTGTGTTATAATTTCTGTACGGACAGAAAAATACAAAAATGCGAATTTTACAGACACGACACCGAATTTGCACGTAAGATTGGCACACATGGATTAAATTTAACGGTTCAGATGATACGAAATCTCAACTTTTTCGAGTTAAGTCGAGGACGAGGTGACTGGATCACGAAATGCCCTTAAAGCCCACACGATGGGGGACAACAAAACAATACCATAGAAGGACATGTCCAGAGCAAATTATGTAGCACTAACAAAGCGAACCCTTAGTCTAAAAGAAAACATTAAAAATATTTTTTTTTAATTTTTTAGTTTTTTTGTGTGTTTTTATAAACATATTTTAAAGTGTAACATGCATTCAGACCAATAGCAGACAGGTATTAACAACGTTTTAAACTCTTATTATCTATCCCCCCCGACTACAATTGCTTACGGTGAAATCAAAGTTTTGCAATTAATCAAAATCAGTTCCATGACAAGTGGAAAATCATGGAAATTTAATTTGAAGCTGTTAATCAGTTGGATTAAAGATTACAACTTACTTGCGTGAGATTTGACTTTGCGTTACGATGTATTACTGATTCAGAAACTACGTACATCACTTAATTATGCGCAAGTGGTAAGCTAAGTGTCAGTCCAGGACATCAGAGTCAATTGCAATTACCTTATTAACACTTTGGATTTACCAGGCCTGTCCCAGAAAAGATTGAATAAACGATCTAGGTCATACTGTAGGTGGATCATACTGTCTGAATTAATTAAGTTTATTTGCTTTCACATACCAGTGGCTCTGCCTCCAGTTAAATCCAAACGTCAGCAGGTCCCACACTTTTTGACATTACTTAGTGAATCAAGGGGAACACGAATGGTTTAATGGACCCAGGATAGGCCATTCTTGTCAAAGAGTATGATAAGTATGAGTTTTATGAACATGATTCTCAGGGAGGGAACATGCTGATCCTGATGTGAGAGGGGGGGGGGGGGGGGGGGGGGGGCTGGAATATTCAAATAGGAACAGTTGAATAAATCATCATTGGTCATTAGCTAAAGTTGCCTAGTCGAGCCTCAGACTAGGAATGAATGAAAGAGGTGACAGCCTGGAGATTTTTCCATTGAAAATGATCTTGTTATAAGATTAAGTCATACTCTGTTCAACTTGCAATCCTCGACGTCTGGGGTCGGATGAGCCTGGGGATAAGACGAAAATGAGATTGCTTTCATTCGGGTAAAGATAAGATAGCGATCGTCATTGGAGTATGCTAAGACGAGCCGCAGTGCTGATTAGCGGAAGTGACTCATTGGCTTCTGTGGCGTATATGAACTAATAGAAAGAATTAGCAAAAGAAAAAAAAACAACCAATGAAATTTGATGTACAAAATATACCAGCAAAGAAAAACCCGATGTCATGTGAGCTGAGTGAAGAACACCTCCCTGAATCACTGTCCCTGAAGTAGCTATGCAAACTATCCCAAAAAGGGAACGGAAGAAAACCAATGATGACATCAAAGACTTTGGACTTGGTTAAGACAGGCAGCACTGAAAGCCCCTTGCTTGATAGTCTGGTTAGAAGAGCGTTGTGCATTGTAGATCGAAGGTCGGGGCCGTTCGAGTAAGGCCAAGGCGCACATGGGTTTTTTTCAACACTTATCGGCGCTGGCCATGTCCGTGAAAAAGAAGAAATATGCATCCTTGGCCTACCTGGAGAACTAAGTAGTTATTTATAAAAAAAAAACAGAGAGGCTTTGTATATAATAAGAATTCACAAATCAACAAAAACGGCCAAAGATAATTGCTTTGAAAAGAAATGCACTCGATGAACAATCCCACATAGTTCAAACATGGTTTGGTTTGGAAATTTCAACTAAGCTTCTTTCCACATCTTGATGTCATTATGACAGGGATGGTGTAGTCATTACTGAGATGAGAATAATGAACAGGTGGGCTGAATATTGCTCAGAGCCGTTTGAAAATAGAGACCAAACTGAAAAGATAACAACTATAGCACAGCAACAGAAACTCCATCTTTGCTAAGCAAAGTTCCGGCATGCAATGCATCAGCTCCGGTGAAAAAACGCGATGACATTCCGTTGGTCTTTGGACGAAATGACGATGAAGACTCCACCTAATAGCCAAGATTTAGTTTTTAAGGTGGAAATTTCTGGGAACAAGCTGAAAAGGTCAGCATTGGGGCAGAAATGTGTCTAGAATAATATACTAAAAGTCCCCAAAATCCAACTTGGTGCTTGTATCAGAAAATAAGGGGGCAAAAGTTTTGTAGGGGGTAAAATTACAAAATATTAGAATTGTCCTTACATGTGTTCCAACATTTTTGTCATGTCCCAAGGATCAATAACAGGTATAGTGTGCCATATCTACAACTGTAGTTAAGAGCTACAGACCTATATCATTCAAGGTCATCCTCGGGGGTGTAATTTCCCAAAATGATCCAATTTCATTGAAACCCGATTCAAATTGCTCGTCGTTAGAGTCATATAAAAAAGAAAAATGTTCATTCAAAATCACCTACTGGATTCCATATTGACATATAAGAGCAGAAAGCAGTGAACCCCAATTAGAGCCTGTAGAAACCATCACACTTGCCCGTAATTTTGAAAGTAATGACCATCACCTGTTTAAATATTCATTTGTGGTGTCATGTACACCTAGACTGAAAGAATTGACACATCTTCAGAAGAATCGGACCATTCTGAAAATTTACCCCCAGGGAGACCTTGAGCCTTTTTCCATATAGTTAATTAAACATACAGGCAATAGATATGGCAAATATACCTTTTTTTATCCTTGGGACATGACAAAAAATGTTGGAACAACATTTAAGACAATGAAATATTTCGTAATTTACCCCTGTTACAAACTTTGCCCCCTGATTTCTGAAATGCACAAAGAGGATTTTTTGGGGACTTTTAGTATATTATTCTAGACACATTTCTGCACCAATTCTGGACATTTTCAGGTTGTTCCCAGAAATTTCCACCTCCATGGTTTTTTATTAAGATCTTGGCCTATAATGTGGCAACTACAGTTGCCACAAAAAGTAGATCGGCGTGTTTTTTGATTCAGTATCGTGCCAAGATCGATTAATTTTGAAAGTTTTCAAGATATAATATGTTGCCTAGGTATGGTTCTTTACCTTAACACCTTGCCTGTAAAGGCGTGCAAAAAGATAGAACCGCTGAAGATTGTAAACCTCAAAAACCAAAAGTTGCAGTTTTTGGAGTTTTCAATGGCATTGCAGTGTGCTGCGGACACGACATGATCTCACATATTTATGCATAGGCCTTTCTCGTCCATTCAGTCGGAAACCCTCTTTGTGTAAACTCAAATACACACGTATTATTGCACTGTACCACAATATCCCATTGAAAAATCCAAAAACTGGTACTTGGGTTTGGGGTTTACGTCTAGGCGTTCTATGATTTTTTTGCATACTTTTTTTATAGGGTGTTAAAGAAAGCGCAAAACGTAGGTAACGAAATGTACATTTCGAAAACTTTCAAAGTTATCGGACTGTGGCACAAATGCTGATTCTAAAAACACAACCGAGATACTTTTGTGCCAACTGTATGTTTGAAAATTGTGGAAGGAGAAATGTCCAACTTTCTACAAGAAAGGAAATTGAAAGGTGAAATGGACCGATAAGAACGATTCAATATGACGTCAGCCACCAGACATGTTGGTGGAAAGAGGGGGGGGGGGGGGGGGGGGGGGGGGGGGGGGGGGGTGCATACATTCAAGGACTACAATAAATTAAGCTGTCAATGATCAGTTTAGGATTGGCACAGGGATCTTGACGGTGAATGATGTAGTACTGGCATGCGTTTATCTTGTCACACTTGGATGGCTGTGAATACGGTCTATATGTATATATTATTTTTATTATTTTATTTACAGGAAGACTAAAAGACTTCATTCGTACATTTACGAATGAGAGTTCTCCTAAGAACTCTAACATTCGTACATTAAGACTGGAAACTTAATTGTGCTGCCTATATTCCTACAAAATGATGTAGTAAAAACAATGTTGGTGACGTCATATGTGTGCGTTAATAAGATTTAATCCGTTCGATGATGCATCATATGCACAAAAAGTGTTTGTGGTATAAATAAGAGAGCGTGGCTTGTTGATCGCACATCTTAAAGCAAAAGTTATACATTATGTAGGTTGCATTTAATTATACTATTTAGTGACATAGCACCAAATACAGGAATGTCCCAATAAAAACTATACAATCAAACTAAAATATAAAAAAATATAAACTGTGCATTTTGCAAGTAGATTTTGACTTATTTGTTAGACAACGATCTAGCTAAATCCTCGCTTTTATTCCATCAATTTGATGGACCCTAAGCGGAGGATTTGTCAGTTGAACACAAAGGAGAAAATACCACTGGGCCAGTTTCACCTGAAGGTTCAATAAACAAAGGTATAAGGGTGTAGCATCATTGTGGGATTAAACCCTTTTCAAAACAAAAGAAATTGTTACAATCAGAGTGAAATGTATTATCATGCATTGGAACTAATCAATATATTATGTTTCAGTAAACGCACCAGAAATTATTATGGTTGTGGGTGGAAAGGAGGGACTCACTCAGGAGGACAATAATCATGAAAATTCATGGAACTTGGGGAATTTGCCTGCTAAACTAATTGTAACAGTTGCTGAGGGACAAATGTGTGGGCAAACGCTGTACTGTGGAGGACCCAATTTACCATTCCCCTATTCCCCCACTGCCTACAAGGTGCTAGAGAGGAATATGATGAAAGAAAAAGCAGTGTTCCACAAAGAACAACTAAAGGCACGGATGGTTGTGTTCCAAAGGTTCAGTGTACTTTCAAACAAGGTGTTTTTGTTTTTGATGGTTCACCTTCTGCTGAAACCTGTGAGTAAAAGCTGAGACCAACATGGGCGTTTTGGAATTGAATTTCCCAATGCTACTTGTATTTTAGCAATTGCGACATTATAAAGTTGATACCTTATGTTAATCACAAGAAGCAGCACTTGCTATACCTAATTTTTATTCAAATTTTCAATAAAAAAATGTCTTGAAGGGGGAAATTTTTTTAAACTTCAAATCTAATTGAATTAGGTATTTTACCCTCGTTTTCAAAATTAAGCGAACGGAAATAAAGGTTGGGGTTTTGTACCATTAGTAATTACGTTTTGTGGAAGGCTCCATTACTCCTCTTGTAGCTAGTAAAAGTGTCGTCGGAGGATATTATCCACGATCAAAGATTGTCCGCTACTGGCCAACTTTGCTCAACAGGATCAATCGACCTTGTTTGCAATACAAACGAGATGATATGCCAAGGGTCACACGGCCATTCATTAATTTGAATGGACAACCTTACAGGAGAGCTGTATAATCTTTGTTCGTAAACCAATTGAATAAAACAGACAGGGCCTCTATTAAAAAGTTCGGTATTCACGATTGCATTTATATTCCAGGCATTAATGCCACGATCAAATCAAAGAAGGTTCACGAACCAATAATATTTGTATGAACATGCTTTTGAAGCGCCCCTAATTCTTTGATGAATGGGTCTGTCATCAAAGTTCAGAGTCAAAAGTCAATATTCACTGCGACCCAGTTGTGTCGTTTGTCAATGAAAATCAGGGTCAAATGAATACAAATCAAAGAAGAAAGAGAAATATGTTTTCAAGTTGGAAACCCAATGATCTGTTGGGTCCAATGATGAAAACAACTTTCTTTCTGTTTTTCGAAAGCAAAGCGTATATTGTTTGAACAATTAATAAAAACGGGCAACCGGCGGACATTTAAGTTCATTGAACAGACAGTAGTAGAGAGGGGAAGAGGCGTTGTTTGTGATATGATCATTCATTGTGCCTCACTGTAACATTTGTCTGATCTACGATTATTTCATTTCAAAGGATCTGTGTAATTAATTTTTGCATTGCGAAATCTATATTTGATAAGCAAAACAACCCCATTAACCAAACATTAAACTATTACCAGATTTGATCAAAGACGAGCATCCGTATGTTAACATCAGATTTTACCCTCTCTCCTTCCTCTCTCTCTCTTCCCTCCCCCCTTCTCTCGCTCTCTCTTTCTCTCTCTCTCGCTCTTATATATATATATTTAGAGCCCTTGAACTGAAGTAAATATCTTGAATGGACTTTTGTTGCCCTCCAGATTCATTACAAGGAATGCGAAGAATACAATGCCTCACCTGGTTAACCTGAACATTTTCAGCTATTTATACCAGGTGTGATCCTTTTATTCTCTGCATGCTTGGGGTGTTATGGCGGACGGTTCTGGCCAAGCTAAACACTATTGACCTGCAAGTGCAAGCGCCCTAATAACTGTGTATCAGATGCTGATCAACCTCGTGATATGGACGGCAATACACACTGGCGAGTGCCAGATTGTCTGTTATAAAAGCGTTTTTCTATGAGTTGTGACTGCGCACTAATGAGGATTGCGATTTATTAAGTATTGAAATCGTGTTACACAATTTGGGCACTCGACGACCCTCTTTACGCATCGAACGCTATGGTTGTAGAAACTCGAATGGCCCCATCACATTGCACGTGGGTGGCGCAATTGATTAGCGCATCTGAGATTAAAACGGAAGGTTGTGGGTTCGAGTGCCACCACAGCAAGTTCATTTTGCGATTATAATGCTACGTCCGCGCTATCATCAATGTATCACGTATAAATAGCAACATATCCAGTCATTTGACGATTGCCTTCTGGCATGAAACTCAGAACACGACTTCTCTTCTTTCATGATGGGTCTATAAATTCGGCCTGCGCGAGTATACACCAATTCCAGGATTTCGCACATATCATGCTTTGAGGTGGCCGATACGCGATTATATATCGATCCTACGCATGATAATAATAAAATTGGATGATTGCGCCCAATATTTATGGTCTCGATACGAGTTTTAAAATATTGGGCTCGAATGCGTCTCGCCCATCTTTTGCAACTTCATAGTTCGACCAATAAATTTGGGGGCTGAAATCATCCAATTTTTATTACATTCCAACACCTCCTGGAAAGCCAATAGATGGGGTGCATCTGCTTGAATTCACCCAAAAGTGCAGATAAAGGTGCAACGAGAGATTTCAAATATAGTGTCCAAAAAAAATAAATCGAAGTATAGCTACTGATTTTTGCCCTGATGTAAAGTTTGTCCATCAAAAATAACCCCATGTGAAGGGCATTCGATTAAGCTGAAGAAATGTTTATTGGTACAAAAATTGTGACATTTTAATTTTCGTTATAGGAGAAAAATACGAGATTCAGCCTATGTTTTTATTGAAATATAAGCAAATCAAAACACCTTTTTTCTCTCTTTTCAGACATTTCTGTAGCCAAATACAAGATCAGAAATCTTTGGTGTCTAATATATATGAAATTACTATTATGACACAATATGTGGGTGCCTCAAATTCTCTAGTTGAACCTTAAGTGTCGCTTTTGAATTATACTAATTCAAAGCGTGGTACAGACCGTGCAAACGATTTGGGTAGTTTTGGTTGGAGGGCCACCAGTAATGGCGGATCAATCTGACCATGCATGGCTGGTCGGATTGTCTATAAGGTATCGCTTTACTGCCAAATGGCCAATGTAAAACTTGTAGCTCACATCACCAGATGAAAGCAACAAAATGTGCTTGAAGCGAGGGATTTGGACCTCATGAATTGCGAGTCTAGTTAATCACCATCGGAAAAGTTCACCTGCTCTTTATTTGGTGCGTGTAAGAAATTTTGGAGCCATGTCAGAAGCCCTAGCTTGCATACCGATACCTTGAAGTGCACGATTTTTTGATATAAGGAAGGAAAAAAGACTGGTACTGATCTTTAATTTTGATTTCCTTTTAGCCTCTTCCTTGGTAAATGTCCTCGATCATCAGCAGTATAATACTTGAATCTCAGTCCCTTCCCAGCCAACAGAAATCAAAAATCATAGCTTCCAGTGAGTCGTATAGCCAACCTGAAATAAAACCAGAATCCGGGGAAGTATATGATCGGACAATGTATCCCAGGGAATGTATCACCAATTAGCCCCCTCATACTCGTAGTGATAACATTTTTGACAATTGCCTTTGACGTTGATTTCCGAAAGAAACAATAATCGACACGTCATCATATTTTACGATATAAGCGAAAATACATTTTACGGATTGTTGATGTATGGCATTCTTCAAGCAGTGCTCAGAAATATGTGGCCTATGATGCCAACTTTTGTTGAAGCTAGGGTTATCCACTGAAAGCAAAATTATAAGATACCCATACTTTTATGGCCCAAGCTGGGATGGTATTTTACAAATATGGTTATATAGATATAATCCCAATTTAAATGATTTGGTGTCCAAATATATCTTTTCTGACATGACAAATGCAAAACTTACAAATTAATAAAAAAAATGGCGACTGACAAATGGCCGTGAAAACCCGAATAATAAATAAGGTAACCAGATTTTATGGTCTATTTCAACGTTTATATTTGTGTTCAAATAGCTCAATAAAGGCGCAACGAGAGAGTTCACAAAATCAGGACGCCCCTAAAAAAAGAGGAAAGTACTGATTTTTGGCCCTGCCTGTAATTGTAAAGCTTTCCATCAAAATAATCCCCCTCAAAAGGATTAAGCTGGGAAATGTTGCTTTGGTACAAAAATTTTGAATTTTCTAATTTCGTATAGGAGCAATACTAAATTCAGCCTATGTTTTTATATTGAAATATAAGCGAATCACAAAATCACCTTTGTTCTATCTTTAAGACATTTCTGTAGCCACATACAAGGTAAGAAATCTATTGAGTGTCAAAGCTATATGAAATTACTAACTATGACAAATCTTGGTGTCTCAAAATCTCCGTTGCACCTTTTAAAACTCGGGGTGCATTGAAGACAAGATAACGCTTGAACACTGCAGACAAGGTAACACTTGAATATAGTACAATCCCGTCTACAAGCACCGGTGCTTGTATTCGAACGATAGTCGGCACAAACCGGACAAAAGAGAATATTTGACCCGCAGAGTATAGTCTGCATATGAGGAACTACTTCGCTGGTGTATTATGATGATGGCAAAACGATCGGTTCGTTACTATTAAGCGAACTAATTCCGCAAACCCCGCCCCTGAACCTCGGGGACAGAAACTCACACGTGCGAACACGAATAATTCAAATGGCAGAGCTTTGTATTCTAACAGTTGTTTCAGCAAAAGGCCTTAATTCGACTAATGATTTATTTCCCCAGCAATCGGTCAACATATCACAGGGGTCAAAGGACAAAAGTTATGCAATGAAATTCTGAATCTTGTGATTTGTTTGAACCGATTTGCTGGGGCAACGATTCCATCACGTGCCATCTGCAGCGAATTTCTGTTACGCATAGCCATAAGAGAGAAGGACCCACAGCACAACAAGTTCAAAGACCCTATCACGTTTGCGCTTTTTGTTATTAAATCCCCACCACGATCCTATTTACACCCGGCTTAAGGTCTAATTGCGATAATAATCCTCTCAGCAGGAGAGCTGCCAGGCATGATTCAGCACGTATGAGATCTTGCCAGCCGAAATAATGATCCATATAATTATTAAATTATAAAGATAACCCATAATGGTGAATGAGATGAGGACATTGCTATAAACGCATAGCTTTGGGTTCGCAGTGCACTAGAAAAATATTAGCCATGATACGTTCGTGATTAACGATTCTTTCGTGCCTCCAGCGCGGGGGATCATTATTCCTTCACTTAAAAATTTACAAATTATGTAAACAGAAAAGCTGTATCCCCAATGAAAAAAGTGCCATATTTAGACAAAATGAATAAACATGTCAAATCAATTTACACCAGAATGTCAGTGACCACTATGTACACGTAAACAAAGCCAACAATAGAGATAATTATATTCAACAATCAATCTAAAACCACTTCAGATCTCTTCTCAACGGGTATGCAGGTCCATTGTTACTGCATACATGTTGAAAAGATTTTAAGCTATATCAGGGGTTATGACTTCGCCGTCGGCGTATGAGCTCTAGTATCTGTTCATAACTTAAAGGGCGATATACTCACCTCGCTCATGATTTTTTTAAAAAATTAGTCGCTGAAACCATTGCCCTTTATTGGTAATGAATTAGAAATAGGGTTTTAAAAGACAATAACTGGCGGATCTAGGTTATGAACAATTAGGTCAGCCTGCCAGGGCTTTTCTTTCATGAATTTGGTCCCTTTACATGTTCTTTCGAAAAAAATTTATTAATCATATGGGTAAAAGTAATGGAACACACAGTAGAATCTCAAGATTTCTTTTATCGCGAACGGGAAAGAACTGGCCAATGAGACAAGGACATAACATTCGAAGTTATTCAAACTGAGTGCACAGTAAAACAATAGCCAGATGTAAAAGAATGTGAAGTGGGTCCCGGGTCGCTTATTGAAGATCATTAGCTCCATTGTTCGCTTTAGCATGTTGAAGTTATGTGTATATCCATTCTCACTGATATTCGGAAATAAAATTGGTTGACATTTATTCATTTTTCAAAAATGTGCACTATTTTCATGTGGGGACAAGCGTTTTCGTTGGTTAAGATAATTTGTGTTAATTTAAGTGAAGGAAAGGAGGGAAATAAAGTAATCCCCCAGCGCATGGAGGCACACATTTAAATAAAAGGCAAAATTGTATTATGTACTCATGGCCTATATAGGTCCAGTATGACTAAGAAATAGACCAGTTAACCGCCAATTTTTGTAAACATGTTAGGGCCTGGTTTCTTGAAAAAGGTCGGCCTGACTGTTACAAACTGGGCAATTGTATCTGTTAGAGTTTTAATATATGGGCCATAACGATTGCAGGAATTCAAAGGCAAGAAAAGAAGTGATGTAGGATGTTACTGGTCTATAGGGGGACGTACGAACATTCTCCATGAATTGTACTTAATAATTTGTAAATGCCAAAAAAAATAGAGTAAAGTGAAAATAATAATAAAATAATAATATAAATAACAAGAATTTAATAATATAACAAGAATAATAAGATAATTGTGCACTGCACAGCAGCTACTGCATTGAAAATGGTCTGAGTATAACCAGAAAAAACATAGACGTGCACTACATATATATGAACAACAATGCAAAAACAGCACAAAGATGACGTACAACTACCCTACCTATAGGCAGACAGGACAAGATAAACAAGAATAAACCGACGGTATATTTTCAATTAAAAAAAGCAAAAAGCTTTCAGCATATATATTTATTTGATTGTATTTTGTGCTGTTGGATGACAGAATTTGATTTGATCCAGGACAATAAACTGTGTTTTTGAAGTCTCATTAAGACAGCTATAAACTAATTTCTTCCTCGCCAACTCAGAACTGTTTTCATTGCATCCTAACCTCTAAAAATAATTAATAATAATTAAAAAAATGTGCCAAGAGAGTGGGATTGCGGTGCATGAAATGCCTTGTGGAAGTCTTCGTGTACTTTCTACTTTAACCAGGAAGTGATCGAATTATTTGGTTAATTGTTGAGCGGTTCAATCAGGATTCTATTATCTGGTGATACAATAGATGTGAAAAGGAGTAAAAAATCAAACGGATTATATCATCGACACAGTAAATTCCATGCAACCAACGATTCACAACAAAACACGTACGCCAAACTTGAAAGCAATTATCCAATCGTTAAATGAGACAAAAGTCAGTATGTCGGTCATCTCGCGGTTACAATGCCACAAGGAGAACAAGGGAAAGATCCAGCTATTTAATTACCATTGAAATTCCAGAATGCTCGACATAACAAGGGTGGCCTATTTATTATGACTTGGTATTTCTCCGTGGGGTAAGAAAGATTTGATGTAAATCAAGGGCATGGTATTTCATGGGATCTACTGCATTGATAACAACGTCACACGAAGAGTGTGCCAAACCACCTTATCCGTTAGAGGGCTGCTATCTTTTCTTCTTGTTCCGATTCTCGACATCGTTCGAATAAAGGGAACCGGTGTTTGATCTATGAGATGTCATTCTATAGGTGGTATGGTGTGTCATCATTTATCAGTATTACAAAAGGAAAATGTATTGGTATCATATAATGAAATAGTTCTCCTGACAAAACGTAATTAAATATTATTAAAAAAGAATTTTTTATTATTATTAGCTTAAATCAGTATGTTCTTTTTAATGCAAGACCAAACGTAAGGCACTTACGTTGGTCTTGCACTGAAAAGGTGTAAAATGTTTAATTGCAAGACCAAAGTAAGTGCAACTTACGTTGGTCTTGCAACTGAAAAAGTTATTGGCAAGGCAAATAAGTGCCACGTACGTGGGTCTGCATGAAAAGGGCAAAAATGTTTAAGCCAATACCAACGTAAGTGCACTTACGTTGGTCTTGCACTGAAAAGGGGAAAATGTAATGCAAGACCCAAACGTAATTGCCACTTACGTTGGTCTTGCACTTGAAAACAATGTTTAAATCACGGCAACTAAGTGCCACTACGTGGTAATTGCCACTGAAAAAAGGTGCAAAAAGTTTAATGCCAATACCAACGAAGTGCCACTTACGTTGGTCGTGCATTAAGCGGAAAAGAGCAAATATACAACGTTATCTTCTTTTTTATTAAACAGTTTTAATCACTTACATATCTTAAAACATTAGTTTAAATTATTGAGCGAATACCTCCTCTTTCAAAATTCGCCAAAAACTCAATTTCGACAAAAATGTCACTTACCGTGGTCTTGCATTCAGCCAAACGAACATAATATCTGACGTTGATTCTTCGACTTTAATTGGCCTTTACATTTTACACGGCTTCAAATTTGTATGGAACTTGTCAATTTTATGCTATGTTCATTTTTCTGTAAGGCAATGAACCGCTTCCCAGTGTGTTAGGGGCTGAACTCAAAACATAATGGGTTCTATTATTTTTCATGGTTTGCTAATATTGTTCACATTATGGTAACTCATGTTGAAAAAGAATAAGGCTTTTCACACTGGGGCCGGTGATCGATCCACGTTGCCGATCGATGCCGTTTTTGAAGACCTAGTGCAACCTTTCCTGAAAAAACTAACTGTAGACAAACGTGCGCAAAACGCAATTAGTTACGATGTGACAATAGTGCCAAGGAAGGAGTTAATGAATCTATATTCACGAAAATATTTAAGGAATTTCAGGCAGTGTTGTCATTTACATTCTAATGCTGAAGTTACACTGCATCTTTTACGTGAGTGTGATTGTAAACCTTGGTTTGTGTCCGCACAGAAAAAGCGTTGTTTTCCGGTCGTTAAATTGAAACCATATTGAATAAGGAAATGCAACATGGCGATAGTCTCTTAGGTAAGTGCATTTAGCGGACGCGTGTGCGTGCTGAAACATTATTTGTTGGCTGGTTTTTTTAACGTCTACAAATGGCGATCGATCGCAAAAATGGATCGATGGCCGGCGCAGTGTAAAAGCCTTATGTTTCCTTCCAAAACCCTTCAACGGACCAACATATACATTAACTCCTTTTCGTAAAAATGAATACCAACTGCACGTCACAGCCTATAAAGGAGGGTAGCAATTTTCTCTTTGTCAGATTATAGGAGCAATTTCCCCCGAAAAGCGGTAGGGGTCCACTTGATTTTTGGAAAGTTGAAAAAAAATGCAGTTAATTCAGTTCAGTTCAGTTTATTTACCTTCGTAAATCAATAAACAAACAACAATGTCAAGGTATGGTAGGATGACCACTAAGAGCAAGCTCGATAATTGGTCCCCCCACCCCAAATGTTGCAGGAACGATTACAAACAATAATACAGGGAACAGAAATGTTTAATAACCTGACAAAGACATTGGAGTACAGACAGACAATGTTAGCATGTCAAATTCATAGGGATAGGAGGTCGTGAAGGTTAGTTTATGTTCCAAAAGTAACGTAGCGCCTTGTGGGATTGGTCCATAGCGCCTTCTATTTTTGGACACAATCATTTAAAACGTACTTTCAATATGCATCAATAAAGGAGTTTGAATTTTAATTTGTTCTATAAAATTGCGATAAACTTTTTATGAAATGATTTGAAAGAGCGAAACTATATCACCGTTCTGAATACTCACCCACAACTGCACCTGCAAGGCATCGGAAATCCCCCAAAGCAATCCCCCAGCCTAAGTAACTTGCCAGATGTTCTGTTCCAACATTCCCGTTCTCTTTCAGAATTACAAAGAAGAGGGGCCTAAATACGGCCTCTTCCTAGCCAGTATGCTGATGATGATCTCATGAGCGACCAGACAGAATTCATCCAGGGATCTAGGATAAGAAACAGCTGACAAATGAACCCACATACTCAAGATTGAATCGGACGCGACTTCTTTATCACCAGCGGTGGATGGGCCGATCCTTTCCTTGTTTACAAACAGCCGCATACTACTGATTGTCCGCCGCTTTCGTAGCCGTCGAGCCTTTGAAATTGCATAGCACAAGCACCAGATAGATGAACCACCCAGAAAAAACGAAAGACCTAGACCCGAAAAGCAGGCATATGCAACAACACAATTGCCTTGGTTAGGCTGTTTTGTTGTGTTTATACTGTAGTAATGGCGGTATATTGAGTGTGACTTGTTGCTTCAACATGACGGAGGAAGATAACCATAGACAAAAGGTGCAATTAATACCAATACCCGCCATTAGACGTACACAGCTCCTCGCCAGCCGTAATGCGTCTAGAAACATCTGTAAATATATTATATTTTTTGTCTTGATAGATTTTAATATCATCTACAGTCATCTAATCCAATCCAATACGCCATAAATTCTATTTCTGATTATGGAATATCATAAACCCATAATTAAGATTAAAACACGAAATTGATTTCATTTTTTACTCTTAGAAGGCTGTTTTAGCTTTAATAGTTTTTTGCTAGAATTTTGGCAGCCATTTTGCAAGCACCTCTAGGGTACCGATCAATAAATCATTTATTTAAATATCATTATGCAATATTATAGCATTAGGAAATACCATAAAATGGATTTCATATTGATTCTCAGATAGCTGTTTCAAGCTTAATATGCATTTGTTGGCATTTTGGCGGCATTTTGAAAAAAAAAACCGACTCTAGCGAGAGTTCTCCACCCCGCATTTCCACGCGTGGACAAAATATCTTGTTCAGCATCCTTGAAAATATAAACACATACATTCAATCAAACATATTACTGTTGATTTACTTTGTATCTATTATTATTAAGGTGGTTTTCCGATTTATGTGTATTGTGTTCTCTACTTGATATTGAGAGCCTGGCACGTGCACCTGCATACTCCCCGCCAAGTACCGTGGGAACAAACTTCGGTTTTTGATGGAGACGGCGCACTACGCATGGTTTGGCAAAGCCCTATTCAATACTGTGTGCTAATATTGATGTTAACCCTAAAACGGCGGTTTTTTTGTTTATATCACTTTGGGAATGAAAATGGATTTGAGGGCTCAAATTTCAATGACGACAATGAGGAAAAATACGGCCTTTCATCTGATATCGAAATCGATACCTACTTCCGGGGTAAATCAGGGGGTCCCAACGACGAATCGGAACACGCACCTTTATTGGATAACTAACCCCAAACTGACCCCCAAATATGCTATTATATCTAACTTTGGCAGCCATTTTGAAAATGTGACCTCTAAGGGTACTTATCATAACTTCTAAATATGGAGATACATTGCAAATAATTAGCATTAAGCAATACCAAAATTGATTTAATATTGGCTCTGATAGCTGTTTTAGCTTTAAAGCAATTATCAGCACATTTTTTTTGATGCGCGCCCTCATTTTTCAAAAAATTTGGTCATTTTTACACGTTCATTGTAATTGGCTATTAAACTGTACCTGTGAATGTTAAGCTCTACAATGTCTATGTGTCCGCCAAGAAGGAATTTTGTAGATAGAATACTTATGATCGGGGATCCCCGATAATAATTCACAGCCACGGCTGCTGGAAACGGCCTTCCAATATGAAATAGCCGAGAAATCGCGCCATGTACGTATCTCGCTCATCTATTAGTTTTTTTATTGGTTCAGGAAGTCAAGTAGAGGGTCATTTTCTTGAGGTGGCACTATTTCCTCATGGACGGACATAAACTTAGCATTTCCAGCTCTGCCGCTAAGTACAATCTAGTACCCAATTCTAATTACAAAAATTGGCTTAAAAAAACTTTTTTAATGATAAATACGCATTTTTGAGATTTCTCGTTCGCGGGTGTAGTTTTCTAGACAAACTGAGTTTCGATAATTCAGGCACTATTGTGGTTCATATCCCGATTGACGTCCGTGACCCATCTCAGCACCATAAAATTCAAGGATTCTGGATGGGACACGGAGGTCAATCGGGATATTGAACATTGGTTGTGTTTATTGTAGGCGCAGCAGCGCCTGAATGAGTCAAAAATCGCTTATTACCACCCATAGCTGTGCAAAATAATCAAATTTGAAATTGGTGGCGGTCTTCAAAAATTGCTAAATATTCAGGCGGTGGCGGGCCAAGCCTCCATTTTATAGCAACTCGCAAAATGTCAAAAGAAATTCAGCAATAAGGAGTCAAACCACAAACCAATTGGTGGGTGGCTTTTAATTTGGTCGGTCCTGGGTGTTCCCATGACCCACCTCGTCCTCGTCCTCGTTTTCGTTATGCATACAAAAACTCAGAAATAACACCTTCCTTCCAGTGGAGTTGATTCTTCCACTCCAACGTTTTTGGTCATAAGACCATTTCCTTGACAACATATAAAAAAACAGACTTTTTTTTCAGATTCACTTTTACGTGTTAACCCAATGCGAACGTCTGAAATTGGGATTTCTTGGTCGTCCCTCACCCCGTGCTAATATTGCTTTACTATGCCATTTTCCTGGAATTTTGGCGACACTTTGAAACCGCGCTCTAGCGAGAGTTCCCCATTTCCAGAGGTTGGACCAAAAATAATTATTCGGTCATCCTTGAAAGTACAAAACACCATCAAACCTTATTCCCAAACTTCGAAAATGGCAGGCGGTGGCGGCCAAGCCTCAGTCAACATAGCAACTCACCCAAAATATCAAAAGAAATTACAGCAATACTGAGTGCAAACCATTTTGGGTGCTTTAATGTTGGTCGGTCATGGGTGTTTTCATGACCCACATACGACCTCGTCCTCGTCCATTGTTCATACAAAAAAAAAAAAAAAATCAGAACAACCCCTTACAGTGGAGTTGATTCTTCAACTCTAACGGTTTTGAATAAGAAAATATTCCCTGACAACATATAAAAAATTCAGAATTTTTCGTCAAGATCTCACTTTTACGTGTTAAACCAATGGCGACGTCTAAGATTGGGATTTCTTGGCCGCCCTCCCTGGAGAATGGGACTTAAATTTGGAACTCTATACTAATGTATTTTCCACTTTCCATAGTATCCTATAGACTATATAGGTAATAAAACGAAGAATCCTAGGACATTTTAAATATTGGAACTTTTAATTTTACTATATTACACAAACCTCAACGTCCTAAATTTGGAGGTTCGGATGACCATGTGTACTAATTGTGGTGTCCCAGCAGCTGGATTCACAGTCCTAGGACCATATGTTTTAAAATTACGATTCTGTGTCGTAGGGACCATCGGTAATAACGCGCAGTGCCCTTATATGTAATAAAAGGAATAATCTTATGGGACATTTGAAATAGTGGGAGTTTTATTTGTATTTTATTACATTACACAAATCTCAGCGTCCGTAAATATGGAGGGTCTGGGAAACATGTGTACTAATTGTGGTGTCCCATGAAGCTGGTTTCAAATGCAAGCATTCCAGGACAATTGATAGAGAAACTGAGTGCCTGCTGGAAAATGACGCATCATTAAATGCCTAGAAGTATCTCTTTTAAAGGGCATTTAAAATTGTGATGCTAAACCCTATCATGACATTCATTTTACATTCAGCATCATGGTGCACACCTACAGCAATCTGATGCACACACGAAGTTTTAAAATGGCGACAATAAATGGTGGTTAAAACAGGACTACTTCTGTTTCAAATCGGTCAAACCATGGCCATGATTCAGTGTTATCACTTTTTATTCTGCATTTGTTTCAATTGTATATCCTGTTATCAAAATTAATGTAAACATGGTATACAAAAATTAAACTTTTTTCACAATGTCATGCAGCAAATTGGCGAAAGTCGTATTTTTGGCATTCCGTACTGACGAATAAGTTTATCAGTTAATTTTATCTATTTTATCTTGTTACTCATCATTGCATTAATACAGGATATTATACATTTTCAAGTGTTGATCTAAGTGTTGATCTAATGTTAACCTTTTGACTTTCTCTTCTCAGTGCAGAAGTATTTTGTAGTATTTGGAAATCTTAAGGTCATCCATTTTTGTAACTGCCCATAGACAAAGTGTATTGGACCAACGGAATAATGGAAATGGACCAAATGAGACTGGATTAAATTCTTCTTTATCGTATCCAAACACAGTGGTTCTCAAATATGATCCATCCAGAGGTGTGTACAATGTCTGGCTGCTTCATTGAATTCTGCAAGGTCCATGTCTGTGCATTGTTGCTCCAGCATTTGGCCGACCAAGAGATGTTCCATTGTCTGTGGTGCTGTTCCACAACCACAGGTAGTGTCCTGATCTGCTTCCAGGTAGCCCCACTTCTGCTAGGAAATCTTAAATCGGCCGGTTCTGGTTCTGGATCTGTTGATACATCGCCATTCAGCCCATGAGGAGTCAGCTCCAGGTAGAAGATGCTCACCAGGTCCAGGTGCAATACCAATAGATGTTACTTGGTTGATAGCAAGTCTTTCTTTCCACAAGGCGACTCTCTCAAACTCCTTATAGACTATTTCAAGGGGTTGGACTTTGGTTAAGGAATTCTCTCTGGATTTAAGGCGGTTAGCAACTGGTCTCTATCCGGACATCTTTTGGGTATGTGGGCGAGCACACAATCTTGTGCCAGTGAGTTTGTTCAAGATGTTATTGCGTGAACAACTTTACTCTTCGTCTTCATGATTTGGGTCTTATAAGACAGAGTGTGCTCCAAGTAGACAGGGCATATACAAATTGACTGAAGGGAATATCTCTTGAAGGAATTTAGGATGCTGAGATTTGTGTTACTTAAAGAGACATGAGGACATTTGCAGAAAAAAGCGCCCAACTTTTTTCGAACCTGGGTTTTTTGCTTATTTGGAAGGCTTGCCAATGTATTAGATCACACCTGAAGTGAATAAGCCGAATACGCCATCTTTATGCATAAATAAGATGCACGACAGAAAATCAAAGCACGTTTTCCTATAGGGACGATTACGATAGCGGGCAAGTTCAAAACAAATTATATTTTAGAGTTGCAGAGTGATTATCATGATAATTTGTATATGTCTAAATGTTTGCATAATGATGAGGACAATCAGTTTTTACAAGGTAATAATATTCCTACTCTTAATGAAGATGAGAAATTGATTTGCGAGGGGAAATTTACACAAGCCAATTGTTTTAATGTATTATTTAAGATTTTGGAGTATAATAGACAATTTTTTGGTAAAAGTTTTGAATTTAGGTCTGAATAAAAGTAAAATGTCCTCCTCTCAAAGACAAGCAGTTATTACACTTCTTGAGAAAGAAGGTAAAGATAGATGTTATTTAAACAATTGGCGACCAATATCCTTATTAAATACAGATTACAAAATTGTGTCTAAAGTTCTGGCTCATAGGCTTTGCAAGGTTATCCCAACTTTGATTCATAGTGATCAGAGTGTTTTTGTTAGGGTTAATTTATTGGTGAATCTGTTCCTGCAATTTCAGATGTAATGGGTTTTACTAAATTTCATAATATTTCAGATATTTTACTTTTTGTTGATTTCGAAAAAAAAACCCGTTCGACTCTCTTGAGTGGATTTTTTTTAATTTAAAGCCCTTGAACGCATGAATTTTGGTCCGAATTTTATAAATAATGTCAAAACATTATATACTAATTATCAGTAGTTGTGTCATGAACAATGGTTAAAGCTCTAATATTTTTCAGTGGGTAGAGACAAGGTGACCCTTTGAGTCTATATTTTTTTATCCTTGCGATGGAGTTGTTATCATGTAAAATTAGAGATGATGCAGCGATAAATGGGATTTTTGTCAAAGATGTTGAGATAAAACTCATCCAGTATGCTGACGGCACTACATGTGTATTGGCAAACGAGCAATCTCTTACAAATTTGTTGATTATTTTGGAGGCTTTTGCAAAAATTTCTGGGTTAATATTAAATGTTAATAAATCACAAGCAATGTGGTTGGTTTCTAAAAGATTTTGTAATGAAAAACCCGTTGGTATTGACTGGCCTAAAGAGCCCATAAAAGCTTTGGGTGTATTTTTTTCATATGATTATGTGCAAGCCGAGCATAAGAATTTTGATTTAAAAATTCAGCAGCTTAAAACAACTTTGAATATTTGGAAGAGCAGAAAATTGTCTATGTCAGGCAAGATTCTTCTGATTAAAACATTTGCTTTGTCACAATTTATTTATCTTGCCTCGGTTATGTCAGTCACTAATTATGTGATATCTCAGATTGAAAAACAATATTTATAATTTTTTTATGGAATAGTGGCAAAGGTTTTATAATAAAGAATACATTGATTGGTAATATTGATGAAGGTGGCCTGAAAATGGTGAATATTAAATCTATGTTTAAGGCTCTTCGTATTAAATGGATTCAGAGGTATATATAAGAATAATAATACTGCTGCATGGAAGCAGTTGTTGGATGATTTTTATGATGCCCTATGGGGGTCGGATGCTTTTTTGTAATGTGAAGAGTTGGAAAAATGTTCCTTTATTTTATAACGACGTGTTTGTTTCATACTATGACCTGAGAATTTGTGTGAATGGTAATCCGTGTTTTTATAAACAGTTGTTTTCAGGGGGTATGAAGCTTGTGAGTGATCTTTATGATATCAAGGGTAATATTATTCCGTTTGCTGTTTGGCAAAGAAAGGGAGTGCCTGGGCATTGTTTTATAAAATGGAGGAGTGTTATCTCAGCAATACCTACCACATGGAAACGGAGGTTAAAGCAGGGTTAGGCAGAATTGTAAAGAAAATGGCTTCACAGTTTTGGAGAATAATTGTGAGCTTGATATCGATAATATGACCACAAGGATGTGTTATCAGATTTTAATTCATAGATTTTTTTGAGAAACTTCATCTCAGAGTAAATATAACGAAGAATTTGATATAAATAAGGAAGATTGGAGTAAGATCTATACTTTACCTTTTCAGTAAATCTGGAATGTTTCAATATAAAATCAATATAAAATGTTTGATGACTAAGAGTAGGTTACTTAAAATGAATTTTGTAGATAGTAGTCTATGTTCCTTGTGTAATACGAGCCCAGAGACAGGTCAACATTTGATGTATGAATGTGAGCATGCCAAACAGTTTTGGTCTGAGTTTATTATATCTTGGTGGAATGAAATCATGCACTCTAGTATTACTCTGGACTATAAACCAATCATGCTGGGTAAAGTTACAGAACCAGATAATCTTTTAAACCTATGTATTATTCTGGGGAAAAATGATCTGCGCATGTAGATTTAAGAAGCTTAAGCCAAGTTTGCTTCAGTTTAAATATCATCTTAAATTGAACTTTCAAGTGGAGAAAAATATTGCAAGGAATAATAACACCTCTCATAAATTTAATGTAAAATAGAATGGTATGGAACAGTTTCTTTGATGTTAATTTTCAGACTTTGTACTACGTTATGTTTGTAAACAATTATGCATCTCTATTTTGTGGAAATTGTAAATGTGATGTATGTATTTCTTTTTCCTTGAGCACAGGAAATAAATTGACCTTTGAAATGGGTCTAAAGAGAGAAAAAAGTTCAAAACACAGTTTGCGGTTTTCTTTTGTACTTGTTTCTTTTGTACACCTTCGTTATCGTAAACGTTCTCGGTAGGTGGTCTACAACCGATCAAGCGCTATTATGAGAATTTCGTATTTAAAAAAAAAACTCCTCCTGTCACTTTAACGATGCAAATGGCGGACCCAATCAGGGTCTATTTGTTTGACTCGCTCTGAGTTCTTATATATCCCTTAAGTCCCTAGAGAAAAATGACTACCAACTTGACGATCACCGCAAAAAAGGGAGGTAGTGTTATTTGTCTTGTTTGATATAGGATCGATTTCCCCCTAAATACAAGGCAGGGGACCACTCCGTAATTGTTTAAAAGTGGCAAAAATGGTGTTTAGGGATTAAGTAGTCTAGGAAATTTTGGAAGGTTGCATTTTTTTTTGCTATATTTGATAAAACTTTCATATGTTGTAGAGTAGACCCTAGGAAGTGTAAAAAGTATTAGCTACATTTTGTTTTCGATGTGCAAGGGGGGTAGCCAGCAATTTCAAAATGGCCGCCATTTTTTCAATATTTTAGCTTATTTTGACTAATATTCCAAGTTTCATGAAGTTTAAAGATTTTCTTTCATG
>JAMKCH010016745.1:0-24000 GCA_023653785.1 Ophioderma brevispina | reverse complement strand
AATGGTCATAGATGGTACTAACTATCACAGTTTTGGAATCCTTATTAGGTCGGCCAATATGGCATACCATTTCAACATGATGGAGCATTTTACAAGTTTGAACCCTGGGTAACTTAAAATGGCCCTATTGAAAAAGTGACACCACAATTTGAGAGTTACTACCTCACCTAGCATTGATATAGCGAGGTCAATACTACTACTAAAAGGTGGACAAACCGTCTTTGTAGTGAGGGGTAAACGATGCTGTTTGACCTGGGTCCATGCTCCTCCACTATAGAGGACGCTGTATTCCAACTAGCAATATTTTGAAGTACGGAAAGCCAGCAGGGTATAAGCACATTCCAGCTTCTATAACCAAATGTGACTTCAGTTGGTAAATTGTGTTATATTAATGATTTTATGCATTTTGTTGCGGGTCATTTCCAACGGCGACGCCAGACCTCTTTTCTGGGGGGAGGAAGTGGTTTTTTTTTTGGAGGGTGGTGGGCAAAAGTGAAATTCTGGTGAGGCAAAAATATGCAAATATTTGAGATTTTTTAACCAATTTTGGCTGGGGGTGGGACTGGGGTAAAGGTATAAAGAACAAAATTGAGAAGGGGGAAAGCCCCCTTGCCCCTGGTGGGCCACTGTTTGTTTATGACTACATTTATTCATGCTGATGTAAAAGAAAATAAGAACACTAAAATAAAGGGCAGAAGACTTTTGGAAAACAAGTCATCAATGATGCAGATAACCATCAATTGGGTTGATGGGCATAGGAATGCTAGTTGTGGTAATAGGTAATGTATGGTCATTACAGGTCAATTGACATCTAGCCCATGGGTCTGGGCCAGTGGTTATCTTGAGCAAGTTGGTGGCTATTCAACGTAACTTGGAAGAAGGTTTGATATGTTGGGGTCAAAATGTCCAAGTAGGTTCATTGGAGGTCAAAAGGGCATATGGGCCATAAGAGGGCATTCTGTGAATACCATAGAGTTCTGGACCGGTGTTTCTTTAATAGTATATTTTACTAGGCAGCGTCCTTGGATTTGGCTATACTGTGTTTGCGACATAACGGATTGAATGACCCTCGGGTTTTGCGGTTCATTTGACTGAACGACCCCTGATGTCATTGTAATGAGCTATAACAATTTTCATCATAAAATCGCCCACCTTCCAAGTTTAGCCTGGATATAAAGTTACCCCATTTTGACCTCCTTGGACCTTGAATGACCCTGATTACCTTGTTTGTGACCTTTAAGATTTGGTGGCATCACAATCAACCCCACCCTCAAGTTTTCATCGTCCCTACAACCAACACCAATGTTTACTCCCCATTTTGACCTTTGATCTTGAATGACTCCTAATTCCGCCACTACAGCTAAGCAGCCCGCTAGATGAGTATACTGTAATTTTTTTCTACCTAATTAGGGCCCCGGGTGCTTCATATCCATACGTCAAAGCATGGGTATGAAAAGCACGGCCAAGTAACCCAATATTGGGGCCCTACATGACCTTTTTGACCAAAAAAAACAAAGTAACCCCCCCCCTCGAAAACGTGACCACAAAAGTGGTACGGCGAAACTCTAACCAACATACCAAAACTCATATCTACGTCAAAGTCAAAGCACTGCCAAGTTACCGAATAACGACCCCTGGATGACCTTTGAATCCAAAATGCCCCCTCGAAACAGACCACAAAATGTCGTCTGGCGAAACGTCTATACCACCGACAACACACCACACCAACCTCCTGAACCATATCCATCCTAAAGATCACACTTCCCCTCTACCCACAAAAACTGACACCTGACTGCCTTTGACCCCAAAATGACCCCTTGAAAACTTGAACCACAAAACTCGTCTGGCAAAACTACCACCACCATACCAAAACTCGCCATATGTCAAGCAAAGCCCATAATTATCCCAATAACACCCCGGGATGACGCTTTGACCCCAAAATTACCCCTCGAAAATGTGACCACATAAACTCCGTACGGCAAAACTACCAACCATACCAAAACTCATATCCATCGTCAAAGCACCCAATTTATCCATACGACCCCTGAATGACTTTGCAGAGCTGCAAACATTGAGATTTTGGAATCATGGAGATTTGATTCTGGAATCAGGGAGATTTGGATATCTTGGAATCCAGGGAGATTTGATCTGGAATCAGGAGATGTGATTAGAATCAGGGAGATTTTTTTTTAGTGAGCATTTTAGTGTAATTACCTAGGTCCTCAAGATGGATACAAGCCAATGGATACTGTCTAAATAGCAATTGAAATCTTCCACCTTTAAGGAACTGTCACAGGACTTAGTCCCATTTGGGGTTTTTTTTTGAGAATGCCATGACAGGTATGAAGTAAAGTCAACTTGACAAGGTTTCGTAACTTGAAAACGATCCACCTACATAGTAATAACTGCATCATGAGATAGAGCTCTTTAAAATAAAGCTTTCCCGAAAAAAATTGGGGGGACATGGCTACCGTGTGACAGCCCGGTTGAGGGAACGTCAGTGCTAACAAAGTCCACAACCAGGCACTAAAATATTTAACTTAAACACTGTTGCATTAATAGTAATGATGGAGCAATATTCAAACAGGCAAACACAAATCACCAAAGGTTCATTATCTTGTTGGAGCCTATCCCTTTGCAACCACTGGAGGTAATTGTAACACTTTTTAAGACACAGCATTAGCATAATAGAAGGTTAAATGGTACTTAAATATGAAAATATTGCTGGTGGTCATCCGAAATAGGGAAGAGGGGAGAAGAGGGAGAGAGGGGAAGAGAAAAAAACGATGTCAGAAATAGAACTGGGAGTAACCGTTAATTTCCTATCCGTTTCCACTCACAGGCGTATTTTCGTTCGTTGAAACGGTCATAACAAGTTAACGGAATGCCGATTTCTTGCACCATAATCGTTCGTAATCGGGTTACCCGGTTTGCATTCGATCATAAATATCCCTCTTGAACCATATAATCTATCATGGCCGTCGTCTGAGTAGGACGTACGAGCGCGGAGCGCCGAGCCATTTGGTTTTTCATAATAAAATTTGTGGTTTCTACTATGCCGAATAAGGAAAAAAAACGCGGCAACGAAAAGCAAGCTCCAATAATCGCGGAATACTGTGAAAGTAAAATTCACCAGTTGCTGAAAGAAGAAAAAAGGTGATTTGGATCGAGAAAGCTCGACTGAAAATTCTAGATTTTGAACAAACCGGGAATAATACACGTGGTCTGCCGGAGAATGATTGGGACCGCACACGTTTACCTATTACAAACTACGGACATTCGAACAGTGTAATAACCCGGGATATGGCGGGGCCCGGAATTAAAAGCATTATCCGAAGGAAGAAACCAATCTTTAGAAAAAATGGTGGATTATTGACATTAAAAATGAATCACGGGAACTTCAGAAAACTTTAAGTGATTATAAGGATGTGGTATGGACTTCATAAACAATGAGGTTGAACAGCCCTCCAAAACAGCCCCTACCGGGGATAGAGAATCGTTTGAAGAGAAGTGTTTGGAGCTGGAACGGCAACAAGCTATTAGGCAGACATATGTAGCTAGAGAAAACATGGTGTTAATCAACATTCCTGAACAACGTGACGAGGATGGAAGGGGAAGACACCAATAAGCAGTATTTTGGAATTTCTGAACAGTCTTTGGAGATTGAGTGGGAATGATATGGAGATACAGAGGATCCATCGTGTGTTCTCGAGGGAGGAAACCAGTCCAACCAATCAAGGTTAGATTTTGCGTTTCTCAGACAAGGAGAAAATAATGCGTATATGCTCATAAACTTCGTGGCAAGCCACCGTTTTTGATGACTTTCCTTAAAGATAAGGGCAGCAAGGGAAAAAAGGAAAATACTACTTCCAAAGTTAAAAGAAGCAAGCCACCAAGGGGTAATGGAGGCGATTTTAGACGAACGAACCAGACAAACTGATCTTGATGGACCAAATCGTGGAGTTTTTCCGACTGGAGAAAGCGGATTAATAAAAGCCTGGAACAAAAAGTCATAATTAGGAACTGGTTTCTCTGCTTGTTGTTGAACATGTTTTGTGATGTTTAAAAATGTTAAAGGGATCTCAAACATAACTGGAATGGATTCCTTACAGAACTAGACAAATACTGTAGACAATGAATACATGTGATACTGATAGTGTTGTGACTATTATATGTCGATAGCTTCTGATATACATGCATACTGCATAGTGATACAACCAGTCCGGGGGTATTGGACTCAATCCCACAAGTTTTTCTTTTTGGAAGTTTTTTTTTTTTTTTTGTGGTGTTCATGTAAACGGGCTGCCAAATCATACTTGTGTATTTTCTTTTCTCGCCCCCTTCCCCTATAAAAAAAAAAATTGTTTATTAATTAATAATACAGTATGACTTTCTAACATACCACACATTGTAAATAATGAAATCTGCTGAGTATAAATGGGCTGGGAATATTATAATAGGTCGCCTTATTGGTCAGGCAAGAAGCAAATGGGGACCCAATTTTGTTTTTCACAGGCTCAATCACATTTTAGTCATGGTTCCCCCATATTTTCCACTATAAAATTTTATAAATATAAATTCCCCATATAAAAGCCACATTTAATCTTGGGAGGGATTAAATCCTATCTGGAGATACACTGGTGTTCTCTGCAATACAAACAATCACAGTAAATACTTTGTCTCATGAAATCAAATTGGTATTTAAGTATGCGGGCCTATAAAATTCAGAAGAGTTACACGTAAAGTTTCTAAGGAACTGAGTTTTCTCGAAAAAGTTTTTTAAAATTTTTAAGTGAATTCGGACCCAGACTAGTTCCCACTGAGTTGCTTGTAAGGGTGACGTTGGTGTAGGTGGTGAGTGTATTCGCCTGGTCTAGCGTGTAAGTTTCTAGCACCGTTTAATTTTGTTTTTTCTGTTTATAAAGACAATTTATCGCAGTTGTCATTAGATATGTGGAAAACTCCACATGAGCTGCACTATCATCGGTTAGCACTGTCAAATTAAAATCCTTTCCCCGGTCCACCCCCCCAGTAGCATTTTCTTGGGTATCAAAAGCAGGGTCGCTAAGTGATTGAAGTTTGGCCGGTTGGTTATATCTTATTGATTTTGTAAGAAGAATATGTAATTTGTGATCCATATCTAGGTGTATTCTTCTTACTGGTTATGTGCAATAGTTTTCTTCGGCATTTAAGTTTGCATGATCCTAAGGTAGACCAATTTCAAAGTTTCCTCAAAGGAGGGCTCACTTAATCAGGATTCACATAGGTTCTATGCAATTTGATGATTCATGTTTTGGTATTTCATGACTATTTCGTAGTCTAGAATAATCATCCTTTCATATGAATTGCAGATCTTTTTTTTTATTTTTACGAAAAAAAATAAAAAAAATACACAATTTGTAAATTATTGGTTCAGGTTTTCTGAACGTCCCTGCCTTAGGGCTCCTGTTGTGGTGAGTCCTCATGTGAGGAAATATGAACGGGTCCTTATTGTAAATGAGGAGCTGGGATCATGAAATGCAACCTTTTTAAATATTTCTGTTACTCAGATCTGTGGGTCATTATGAAAATAAGATTGACAGTTATTTGCCCTGCTCATGTAACACCCCCAATAAGAACCACCCCCCCCCAAAGGGGGGGCCACACTTGTGGCACTAGCTGTGTTTTCCATCTTCTTAGTGGTAATGTATTTTCAAGTATTTACTTTTAATCCTTTTAATTATAAACCCCCTAGTGCAGGTGGCGCAAACAGAGGCCTTCCCGCTGAGGGGGACAGATTCCCAGTGGGAATTTTTCCTCTTAGGGGGGGTCGGGAGGCCAGTTTTTCCGTGCGAGGGCTGGGAAACAGCTGATTTGGCATGTTTTTTTGCAAATTTTTCCCCGCCAGGGTCGTCAGGGTGGGGCAGCTTGCCCCCCTCCACCTGTTGCGCCACTGCCCTATGGTGGTAGTATGGTGCTCTAACTGTGGTCCAATGTTGTTTTTATGAAATAAAGTGGCGGTGTTGTTTATTTAAATCTGCCCAGTGGTCGTACCATAAACATTTCCAGTATGATTGGCAGTTATAAATTGAGAACTACATGTACGTGTTATGTTGTAATGTAGTTTACATGTATACACATCTGCTAATCCTTGAAGTTTCCGTGCATTCAAATATTATGGCCATTTCTTTTTTTTTTTCCAAAATGGTTCGGGGCTCAAATATAATAAAGTTGGGTTAGCTTTTCCATCCAACAGTTTACCGTGTTATGGTGTTGTGTGTAGTAAGGTTTCGTGCACGGTGATGAAAAGCCGAGGATATTTGTTAGTTAAAACATTAATTAAAATGTCTCTACTTGAAGACACCTGTTGTGCTTCGCTGCAAGATGTTTATACATGAATATTTGCATAATGTTGTATTTATTGAGGATGAAAACCATGTAAATCGCAGTAAGATAGGAAACATTTCTTGGTAATGCAATATAAGATACATTGACCAGCAGTAAAAGATGTATCATAATTACTGGAATGATAAGCCTCTCTGTGTATAAGCCGCAGGACCTGTATTTTAACATGCTACTGAATGTCATATACTTATGCATTTTACATATATTGATCCCCAAGATTGTAAGATAAAATACCTGTTATGTACGGTATTTTCGGTAACTGTACATTTTGGTCACGAGTTTTTACAGTTTTCTAGTGTCTGTGAATTTCCGGATACAAGCCCGCTCTGTGTATAAGCGCAGGACTTGTATTTTACATGCTACTGAATCCTTATATTTTCATGCATATTACCACATATTTGATTCACAAGAATGTAAGATAGACCTGTTATGGACGGTAATTTTTTGTAAATGTACAGTTTTGTGGTACGAGTTTTTAGCAGTTCTAAGTGTCTGTATTCCGGAAATACAAGCCGCTTGTTGTATAAGCGCAGAACTTTTGCTTTTAACATGCGTACTGAATGCCTTATATTTTATCATATTTACAGTAATTTGATCACAATGATTGCAAGATAATTTTCTTGTTCTGAAGGTATTTTTCTGTAAATGTACATTTGGTACGAGTTTTTACAGTTCTAGGTGTCTGTATTTTCCGGATTACAAGCCGCTCTGTGTACAAGCCGCAAGACTTATTTTTTCACATGCTATTGAATGTCATATACTTCATTCATATGTATAACATTTGATTCACAAAGCTTGTAATATATTCCTGTTATGGGACGGTAATTTTTTCTGTAACTGTACATTTGGGTCACGAGTTTTTTACAAGCGCTATATCTTCAGTTATTAAACCTAAAAACAAGGTTTTTCCAAGCTGTGAGCAAACCTTTGCAGGTTATTAAATGATTTGTTACAACATGTAATATCAATGAATGATAGTAAAACATGTCACTTGGTAGAAATATTTTAAATCACCAGGTTCTGTGGAAAGTTGTAATTTTGCGTATCTCAGAATATCAATTACCATGGATTCATGTGTAATCTTTCTCCTCTTTGAATTGTAGCGGGCCTTCTCCGATAAGAAAAAAATGGTTTTGATTTTGTTTATTATTTAAAAAGTAAAAATTACAATGATCTATTGTCTCCAAGAACCCATTTCATCAATGATGATAACTTCTATGAAAGGGAATGGGCAGTGCTATAATATTTTAAGTCAATTTAAATTCACAAGCAAGAGGTGTAACAGTATTAATGAATAATAATTGATTATACTATCCACGAGTATAAGGTTGACCCAAACGGTAATTATGTGGTTATTGATCTGAGCTTTTTTGATCATAGATTGACCACTTTGGTTCTTGTCCGGTCCAAACAACAGATTCAACCGACTTTTATCAAATATTAAGAAGTCATTTCAGACTACAAAAAATACAATTATCTTATATGTGGGTGACTGGAAATTTGGGTGATAGCCCCCAAACTTGATACTCATATATTAACTGTCATATTATAACCCTAAGCAAGGAAGGTGGTTTTTGAAACATTAAACAATTTCATGAGCTTCCGATTTAGTTGACCCGTGGAATTTTTAATGAGAACATTAAGAATTACCTTGGAGGCAACAGTAGACCTTTAAAGCATAGTGGTTTGGATTTTTTTTTTAATTTCACAGGGAAGTGTTAAATTTATTCTAACCCCGATATTTTACCAGGTTACAGAACAGGACCAATTCAATTGTTTTGTATTATTTTAGTTTTAATGATTTGGCAAAAGGCAAAGGGTATTGGAAATTCAACAATTCTCTGCTGAAGGACCCTACCTATGTTACTCTAGTCAAGAACTATCAAGGATGACTTATCAAGCAATATGCTGCTCTTTCCTTATAATTTTGATAAAATTTGATGATATTCACCCCGTGATCTGGTTTGCAAATCAGTGACAGCTTTTTTTTGATATGCTTTTATTGGAAATTAGAGGTAAACCTATTTCCTTTTCATCATTCAAAGCTAGAAGGAAGTCTGAGGAGGTCAAATTACAGCCGAAATTGAAGATTCTTGAAAAACACATCAGGATATGAGAAGTGCAATTATATTGGATACGCTCAATCACAAGAAATGGAGTTTGGAAAAATTTAAGGAAAATTTAAGATGGAAGGGGCTTGCTTAGGTCCCGTGTCAAATGGCTAACGCTGGGGAAAACCTTCCGCTTTCTTTCTGAAATCTTGAAAAAGGAAGTTCAGTAAAAACAATATCCAGAATAGTCAATGGAATGATGGTAATTATTAAATGTACAAATGAGGAAATTAAATGAATGTCATGATTTTTATCAGAAGTTCTATAGCTGCAGGATACAGATGATGTTAATTGACAGAAGTTGATTAATACTAGTATTTTCCACGGTTAATGATGATCAAAGAAATACTCTGGAGGGCCAAATTCAACACGATGAACTTTTATTTGCCCTGAAAAATAGAAACATAACAAATGTCCAGGGCTAGATGGTTTTAACAGGGAATTTTTTTCAAAATGTTTTTTAGTGATCTCTCCTGTTTTTATTACGGTCCTTTAAATGAGAGCATGAACTCTGGCACTCTGCTATTAACTCAAAACGGGGGGTTATCACATTATTACCCAAAGGCCAAAAACCACGCCAGTTTCTTCTAAAAAACTTGCGTCCAATTTCGCTCTTAAATGTGACTATAGCTTGCCTCCTCTTGCATCGCTAATAGGTTGAAAAAGGTCTTGCCCCTTTTAATTGATGTTGATCAGACTGGTTTCATGGCTGGGAGGTTTATAGGGGAGAATATAAGGGTAGTATATGAATATTTGAAGTACACAGCATTACATAATTCCCGGCCTTCCTCCTCCTAATTAATTTTGAAAAGGCTTTTGCTTCGTTTCCCCACAAATTTATTTTTAAAACTCTTGAATTGTTAAATTTTGGAGGGATTTTAAAAGTGGAATTTCGTTTTTTATAAAGGGGCTCAAATCTTCAGTTTTAAGTTAACGGCATATGAAACCATTTTTGATAATTAGTTCAGGTTGCAGACAAGGCGCATGGGTTATCACCTTATTAGTTTTTTAACTTATGTTCGCAAATTTTTAAATTTGGCATAATAATACTGAGAACAAAAAGGGTATTAATGATAAATGGTATTTGAGGACAAAGATTTTACAATATGCAGACGATACCACAATTATTCTGGATGGTAAAGATCTTCATTATTGAAACTTTTAAGTATGGCTTAATGATTTAAAAGGTTTTCGGTGGGCTAAAGATCCATGTTGAGAAAACAAGTGCAATTTGGATCGGCCAAAAACAGGTTTCGAAGACATTATTTGTAAACCTACAAGATTGTTGGGTGGGTATCCAGAATTTTATATCTTGGGTATTGTTTATGTACTAATCTAGAAAATATAGTTATATTAATTATGATACCACTATGCAAAAGCTATTACCAAGCAATCATCACTGGTCTAAGATATTTCCACTGTTCCTAGGAAAGTTGTGTTGTCAAATCGCTTTTGTTTACCAAAACTTGATATCCTTAATTCTGTCCGTCCAACTCCCAAGAATGACCTGCTTAGAAAAAACTCAGTTCTATAATTTTAATCTGAAAAGGAATAATAAGGTGATAAGATAAGGTCGCAATCAAATGGCACTTACAAAGTTGATAAATGTGAGTCACGATGATTCACTTTGGTTGTTTGCAACAAGCACTTAAAATTAACATTGGATTAGAAGAATTTCTAAAATGTATAATAAACAGTAAAATAAAATCTGTTTATATAAAATGGTTCCATATTGGTAATCTTATATTTTTCCTTTCTTCAGACATTATTGGGGAATCAAATTATTTCCAATACGAAAAATGCTTTTTTGAAAAGTGGTGATTATTGGCCTGGAAAGAATTTGTGATGCTTAATATGCCTCAATGTAAGGAATAATGTATTGAGATTCAGGTTTATGGCAAAATCCAAACATTAAGGTTGGTAACAGTGTGTTTTGTATAGGGAATGGGACAATCATGGTATTAGATATGTAAACGATCTGCTTTTGATGTAAATGGGGAGTTCCTATCCTTTCAGATTTTTCAAATAAAATTCAATATAGGATGTTAATTTTTCTTCACTTTCATGTTTAAAAAATGCATCAATAAATCTTTTCCCATCTATTAAAGGAGACCAAGGAACTCCTCATTAACCCATACAGGAGTCTAATTATTCATCAATCTTTCCAAGAGTCGAAAGGCGTAAAACATTTTATAATACCTTTATCCAGTCAAAATAGGGTGCAATATAAATGTATCGACAAGTGGAATCAAATCCTAAGCCTTCAACTGGGTCAAACAGGAATGGTTTAAGATTATTATTACAATTGGCGTACCACCCCAGAGCTAAACCCGTTGGTTTCAGTTTCGTCTTTTAAATAATCCTGTGTAAATACTTATTTAATGAAAATAGGTTAAATCATGTAATTTCTATGTGTGCACTTTTGTCAAAGATATATGAGACTATTAGAACATTATTTTGGGATAAATTAATAAAAATATTGTTTTCAAAATTTTGGAATTATTTCCAGCGTGGTTAATACTAACTACCTTGAATGTTAAATATAGTTCAAAGAGATCTTATATTATTTGGTAATTACCTCTACAAAGATTATATATTCAATAGCTCTTATAGTTTTGAATTCTGTTTTAAAAGTAGAGTGAAAAAAGAGAAACCTTCCTTCATGTTTGGTAAACAAGAGTTGAAAGACTTTTATCGCAGAGAAATTCATATATAATACCAATGCTCCTCACCAAAAATTTATAATCGTTGGCCTAATTGAAGAGAAACTAGTTGAGAATTAGTTTTTTTTTTTTTTTTTTTTTTTTGATAGCCTGCCTTGTGGCAGGAACATTCGCCTGCTTGATGCAGGAAGACACATAGGTATCACTTGGTCCACTGTAGTCTGTTGTTGTCTTTTGTGAAAAGGGTTAGATTTGCCTGTGGTGTTCTTATGCTTTGATGGATTTAAATCAAATTTGGATTACAGTGCATATGGTGCCCCCCTTTTTTAAGAGGTCGAGGGTCCATTGCCAATGGTCTTGGGTCATATATGTCAAGTTATGAAAAATGGCTGAGATTTGGAGAAGTTGACCGCATTGAAAGGTTGAATGTTCAGGTGTTGGAGCCAGACTTAACTCATAGGTGCTGCAATGGGATCCTCATTTGTTGATGGGGTCGGGGGTCGCATGCCAATGTCGTGGGTCTGTGAGGTCAATTTGTGAAGAGGGCTGGAGATGTGGAGTTGACCTCATTTGAAGAGTTGATGTTATTGGTACCAACTTGAATCATAGGTTGAGGTTCAAAGGTCACACGCCAGGGTCAAAGGTCACCAAAACATATGACTAAAATTTGATTTTAAAAAAAGATAAAAATGTAAAATTGGACCTCATTCGAAAGAAAAAAAAATCAATTGTGAATTCTAAACTTGGTTTGTGGAGTTTGCAATGCATCCCTCTTTGTTTGTGAGGTCCATTTCACATATCAAGGTCAAAGGTGCTGTTAGGCCTATTTTTCTCTAACTGATGGCAGGCGACTCATGCGGTCCGAGGACTGATGTATTTGTTTTTTTTTTTTTGCATTGTCGGGTTGAAAATGTGGGGGTGACGTTTCGTTGGGTGGCTGTGCTGGCTATTTCTGCCCTGTCCCACTAAGCTTGGGTTGATGTGACCCATATTGATATCGGGAGGGGGGGGGGTAAATTAAACAAAACCTTTTCGAGTTTGGAGCATATGTCTGGTAGTGGCTTCAAAGGCCTATTGATCTGTAACTACGTTTTTTGCATGTTTTCAATCTTTACAATGTATAGGTATATCTTGATTATCTTACAAAATGGGTTGGTAAATGACACTCTTTTTTCAATACTTGATATGTCCGGGACGCGAGTACAATATATATGGGTGTGACCCCCTGTTTCCATTGTCTGAGCGCAATGCAATTATATAATGCACCTATGAGAACCGCCAGACTGGACCGGTCACATCTGCTAACATTTGTAATTAAAAGGCCATGACCTGATTGCAAATAGCCTCATTCCAAGAACCACCTTTTTTTAGTGTTTTGACGTAAGCTGCTGGTTTTTCTCATCCGCCCTGTGAAGCATAGGGGGTATTATGAGGTATTTGGAGTATAAGTAGTTGGGTGTCGGGTGCTCTGTGGGGGCTTGCATTCATAGCGTTTTTGGCTCCCTCATTGTATCAGATTGATATGGCATATGGAATTTTTAATAAAACATGGGTTTTTGGGGAGAAGGGCGTTTCCATCACGTTGAAAATCATAAGTAGTAAATTCTGGTCCGAACCTTTACATATATACCAGTAGCATAGTATGTACGGTATAATTCTGGACTTTAACAATTAGGTGGTCAAATATTATACACTAATGGTTAAATTAATCTTAAATTCAGGTTATTATTGGATGTATATCATATTTTGTGTATCACTTGTAGTGTTATGCATCATGTGTCTTCAAGAAGAATAATAAAATATAAATGAAAAAAAAAATCATACAATTTTTTTTTTCAATTGCACTGTGTTATGTACTGCATATTGAAGTATATCAGTGTTATTTCATTTTAATAGCCACTACTCTTATTTTACATTAATACCGCACAATCAACATTTTTGCTACATACTTCCATTCCGCGCGTCGGAAGTATAAACAGCTTGCCTATTGACCACAAGGTCGGACATGCGCAGTAGGAACTCTAAAACGGGCTACATTAGTCCACATTTTGTTTGGTTTAAAATTAACATGTTCAGATTCCCTCCTCTATGTGCCTTTGCCACCATTCCTCGCAAACTATCGGCCATTTCCTGTTCCTTTGTGAGCGGCCAATTTCCCCAAAATGTGTGGGAAAATAATTAATGTTGATGATCATAATACAGCTCTTTTTAATTTTTCTTTTCTGTATTTGGACATATGGTTTTGGTCTCAATCAGGATATTCCCCAAGCAAATTGAAGAATTGCCTTGTTATGGGTGTACTTTTTTTTTTAATTTAAAGATGTAAATTTCGAATCAAATACGAGTTTTATCTCCTGTGGGCTTTTTTAGTAAAAATGCGCTCCGATACGTTATTGCACTCAATAATACGCTAACTCATCATTTTATAAAATTCTCAATTTCTTTTCATTTTGCATGTTTGTGGATTTGCTTTATCTCTCCGCATACTCTCCTTTCGTTTTGATGCTCCGCAAATATTGTTAAAGTGATTTATTGTTATGAATCTATATCTAATGAAATATCCTTAAATAAACGTACCAGATGTTTTTCATGGCCATTTGAGTATTCCTTGCGAAAAAAATCCAGATTTATCCGACAGATGTACACAACTGTACAGCAATCACGGAATCTACCATGTTTTTCCCTGTGGTATATTTAACCACACGCCGCATGCATTTCCGAAACAGAATCCAGCGAAATATATCACGTGCTATCAAACAGGGTGCCACAATCCTCATCCATGTGAACTTCGTTGAGCACACAAAGATAGGAGCGAAGTTCGTTTAGAAATGTTATTGCAAAAAAACTATACTTTTTAAAACCTCAGTGATTTGAGAAAAAATGTAAATAGGGGTGTTTTAGATATCATTTGTGATTAAACAAGGTTTTAGTTGGCCTAAACACTACAACACTACATGAAAACGTGGACATTTTAAAAGGGGTCGCGTAATATTTATAGTTTTAGTTAACAATCGTAAAAAAAAAAAAAAAAAAACAATCGCACTGTAACCACTGATCTCAATACAATTGGCTTGGGCTACACAACAGTAATAATATTAGATGAATGAGCAACGGGCGGACATCTGGTCTACCCAACACAATACATTCCAGAGACACCTGTTTGAACAGAAGTTGTATCCCGGGTGCACTTTTTAAGAGACATGCCATCCCATACGCGCAAATAAATGAGCCAATGAATTGGCTTGATTCTGTAGTCGTTATGTTCCAATCCCCCCCAAACATTTTCCATGGGACCAAAAATCGGGCAAAGTCACCTGAAGTTCCTAAATGTTGCAGATCTCGCAAATTTTGGAAATTTACAGATTTTACAATTAACAGATATTTTTCGCCGATTCGGTAATTTTAAGCTACTTTATGCATCTTCCCCAGTGACATGGGCCTCCCTTTTTGAGTGCGCTATTAACGCATTCTGGTGTGTGTGTGTTGTGTGAGTGTTGTTGTGTTTTGGCGCGCGCGTGTGTGTACAAATCAAAAACATGTAAACATTAAAAACAAAAAAAGTTTCCAACATACGAAGCGAGGACAAAACGACGAGCAAGAGCTCTCGCTTGTCTCTACGTTTTCCCGTTCGGACCTCTCTTTGATAGTAGGTGGCGTATGAGTTTCAGAGTGTTCCTCACTTTGTCAATTACCTCGGTACTTATGTGGCATTTCAAAATTTTCTAGTCCTCGCTTGTGTATGTGATGTCATACAGGTGTGGCGTGTGTGGTGGTGTGTGTAGGGATTCTTTTGGTGAGGGATTTTGTGATCGATTTTGTTGTTATTACTGTTCTAATTACCTGCGTGTGGTTAAAAGTCTCCCATTTGTGAGGAGGGTGTTTTCACATATTTTGTTTTCTTCTCTTACTGACAGGTCCTCAGGATAAGGAAAATATAAACAACATCCACTCAAAACCAACCATGACACCATTTGTAGCACCAACACCATTGAAAAAGATTTTATTTTGTTCATTAATGAAATAATACCCATTTTATTTGAGAAATTACGTTAACCGGCCTGTCCTCGTGGTAAATAAATAATTAATGAAAGAAAAAAATAATTATTAAACCCTTTGTGTGCTGAAAGCAGGAATTCTATCACAATTCCCGTTGTAAAAACTTATGGGAATAAATAACTGGGCAATGTCGAAATAAAACAATAGTCTTTTTCATCAAAATTGAAATAATTTTGTATTTATTATTTAATTTGTTAGAGTGAAAAAACGTAGGTCGCGGAAGGCAGCAAATTCTTTTTCTGTCTTTAAAGTAATTCATTGCTATTGTATGATGATTGGAATTTACCCCATAACTTGTAATTTGTGGATTGGCACAAACAATCCTGCACGTCGCGGAAGGCTTTTCTGGTTTGATTGTAATTAAATGCATTTAATTTTGGTAAAAAAATAGAAAAAAAAAATATGTACGGTATTCCATGGTCAGATGTGACAGATACTACCAGTACGTTCCACTAACGAGGGCATAAGATACGCCATGGACGGGGACAAACATGGGAACATGACAACGTTCAAAGTACTACCAACGAACGCAACTGTGTCGCTGTGTACTGTGTGTATATGGTAATGTCAAAACAAAATCAAGGACGTCATGGAATAACACAACGCCTTCGTATACGAGTCTACTACTAAAGATTCAGAATGCTTCCATTGTACGGTCAATGGGACGGAAGTTATTTGGTATCCGCTTCCATCTGCTTTCAAAGGTGAAAACCAAAGTACATCTATAATTACATTGCCAATTTAATTTTGTTAGTACAAAATTAATATCATAATTTCCGTTAGACACTTAGTAATTTGCGTCGTGTTAAGTAGTTTTTCTTGTAGATATGGTCGAGTCGAATGCACAAGCGCATGAGTCACAGTACTGTCATTTGTTTTACCATTGTATCATAGCAAACAGGAAGATTTCTACTGTGTTAAGGGTTTCCCATTTAATTTAGGGATTCTCTCTCTCTATATACATTAACAGGCAGTGAAATACATTTGCTTAATTTTAACACAACGCGGCTTTCATGTGAATCCAAAAATATAATTAATCTTTTAATGATGTGATACTGTTTGCTTCTAGATTATGTAGCAGAGCCCCCAAAGCAAAGGACTGCAAATTCAACTAAGGACCGAAACCGGCAAAGCAGCAGCGGGAAACTGCACAAAGTACAAGACCTAGACCAATGGTATATCGACAAATCTCGATTGGCCATATTTACTCGTCTTATGCGTGATTTCCGTTGTTGTACTTTCTATCACAGATGTCACCTAGAGTGGAATAATTGGGGTAAGTGATAATAAATTATAGTTATCCGTGCTTAGGTAAGTTTGTTCTTTGCCCTCTGGGCTCAGAATAGTTGAGTGTTAACCGAACAAGTGATAGCAACTGACTGTACCCTTTCGGATATCTCTATTATATCTCAGCAGTGATAAGAAGGCATGATGATCAGCGTCAAGCGGGGGGGGTACTTGGAAATGGTTCAATTTTTAAATAGGTCTTTGGTTTAACGCGTATGCAAACCTCCTTTCATGTTGAGTTGTTTAGAAAAAACCCATTGAAATGTGTCTGTGAAACTACTTTAATGCAAAAAGTCAAAAAATGGAAGTCCCAAAAATGGTAATGTGTGTTCCCATGGCCTACATATGACCACTGTTAAGCATGCCCAAAACAAATCCTAAATCGGACATCACAGTGAGTCCCCTTAGGCTCCATACTAAACTCTTAGTATAAGATTGTTACGATAGTTCACTTTGGCTATTTTTTTTTTTGGGACTCACGCTACTTCGTAGTTCAGTTGATACTATATCTGAACAAAACATAGCCCCCAAGTGTTACTGTTTCTAGTGGTAAACATCTGATAGCTGCGCTGGTACTGATTGACCTTAGAAAATGCAGCGGGGAAGCAGAGGTATTAGTTACACCTCCAAGATAGCGAAAAATTAGAGTTGAATAATGGGCGATTACCACACAATTTCAATTCATTCTCCTTACCACTACCTCTTAACTTGGAATGTACAGATCCGCCCATGAAGGGTGTGATAGTGATGCATCATCTCTTCAACACTATCTGCAACCATGATAAAATTTTTTTAATCTTTTAGGAGGCAGAAATGATATAGACCAGTCAAAATAGAATGATGCCTTAACCCAAAAATGCTTGCAAAAGAATCATTTTGTTCCAGAATTGTATTGAGGAAAACCTTTAAAAAAAAAACAATATATCAAAAGTTACCAAAATCAAAGGAGTGGAACCAATATTTTAAGGGGATAGGTTATACAGGGGTCAAAAAATGGAATGAAAAGGAAAAAAGCCGCGTCAAAAACTATGTCAACATGTTCGTCACCGTTCCAGCATTAAAAAAGGGATAGTTTGCCCTATCTGCAGGTTGTAGTTCAATAGTTATGAGCAAAACAAATAGGTTCCAGGTTCACAATGGGGGTAAATTTGCAGAATTGTATCCCTTCTTTATAAATGGTGTCCGATTGTTCGTCTAATAATTTACAGGATCCGAAAATATCCTGGTTGCACCATCTAAGATATTCGTTGCATAATTGGAACGCAAATGTGACTGGGGCATACAGGGTCTATTGGAGGTACTATAGTAAGGATTTTTGATTCCTGTCAGTTCATTACACGTTTGGGGCGTGTCGACGATTCCATTTGTTCTGAAGGTTGTATGCCTTTATTCCCAATCAATACAATAGAAATTCGATGTCACGATACCCAGATCAGATTAAAGTCATATAAAAAATGTCCCTTTCTCCTGACTAATGCTTAATTAATTCCAAACTTGAGCAACCTCTGAAGCATCAACATAAGATAAGAAAATGATACGAATAATTACGTACTCACGTAAGTTCTTTTTACGACACTAATGAATATTAGAAAACTTTCAGAAATAATATTTTACTTACTGCTTGGTCATTTGTGACTTTAAGAATTTTGGTCCTTATAAAACCCCGGAGCTAGCACACATTTGTAACACATCTCAAGTACAAAGAGTTTTGGGTGATTAAATATGTTTACAGACTGACCGGAACCCCTGAAACGCGATTCTTAAGTGCTGAAATGGTGGCCTTACGGAGAGGGGGCCAAAACAAAGTTTTTACAGGGGTCAAATGTGTGGAAATGGGGGATCCGATCAGGGTGAAAAGCATACGTCATGTGATGTGTCTAACCAGAAGGATTCAGAAAAGGTATGTTTGTAATATGTACAGCCTAACTTTCAGAGTTATGGCTAAAAACAGCAAAATCAGAAAAAGGTGTCAATTTCAGTTGTACAATGGGTCAAATTTTAAAGTGCTCCAAGTGGTGTTGGCTAAAAAATGTTGGTGCAAATTATTGGTGAGCCATAGGATAAAATTAAGAATATTTTTGGTGTCTCCAATCTTTGCTTAAGAAAGTAGGGAAAACAAGGTCAAGATCAAGCCCCATTGAATGCATGGACGTTGACTACTCTGTGCCCCCTACATCGGCAACCAGCATTTCAGACAGTCCTGCTACTTATTGCCTTATTGTGGTTATCCTACTGGGGAACTCCACCAATAATTTGCACCATTTTTGTATCCAAATCGGAGCAACTTTCAATTTTACCCCTGTAAACTTAAATTGGACCCGTATGATTGATTTTTGCTGTTTTTAGCCTATAACTCTGAAACTTAGGCTGTACATATTACCAAACTATACCTTTTCTGAATCCTTATGGTTAGACACATAACATGGTATGCTTTTCAACATATGGATCAATTTACAAATTTGACCCCTGTACAAACTTTGTTTTGGCCCCCTCTCCTTAAGGCACCACTTGCCGCCTTAAGATCACGTTTCAGGGGTTCCGGTCCAGTCCTGTCACATCTTTATTCACATCAAACCTTTTGTATTGTAGATGTTGTTTACAAAAGGTGTGCTAGCTCCAGGGTCTATTATAACAACTGCAAATTACGGGAGTGCCTTATCCTCTCTTCAATCACCCAGCCTCGATGTTCATGACACTTTATCGTTTCTTGATTGACACAAACAAAGGAATCGTATAGCGTGTCTCAGCCTTTACGACAATCTATTCACTTTAATCTGGTATGAATCCTTAACATATTCGATATAAAAATACATGTACAATGGTTAAAGCATCTTATTCTCTTTGAACAAAGTTGAGCATTTCAGCTGTATACGGCTTTTCGTTTTTGTTCTCGACACGTCCTCCAAAATGAATTCTTACCATCGCATATGCTTTTAACTGATGAATAAAAAATCAGACTATAGTCATAGCCTGTGTCATAACGTTCAAACAAAGAATCCGTTTACATTTACTTATCAAGTTGGGAGCAATTAAGCAATTTAATCAAAAATCGGACCATTGTATTAATTTACCCCACGATGAACCTTGAACTGGTTATTTGGCGGTTTGTACTGAAACTGTTACTCACAAATCACACTATACCTTTTTAAACCTTAAGAGTAGCCCAATAAATTGGTACATCATTTAAATCAATTTGAACAATTCCTAATTTTTACCCCTGTAACAAACGTTTCCCCCTTATTCAACATGTTCCGAGGGTTTTATTTTGGGAAACTTTAATCTTTATTTTTAGACAATTTCACAGTATATTTCCACCAAAATTGTTTCTTTGCAGATTTGTTTTGGGTCAATCATAAAACAACTGGACTAATATGCGCAATCTTTACCTCTAATTCTCTCTTCAATCAACACAACACTGCTCGACATTTTGGATCTGGCGAATGGCAAAAGGGACCGACCAAAAAAGTTTAAAAAAAAAAAATGTCTTGCTTTGTTAAGAACACTGTGGCGGGCGATTGAATACGTTAATGGGCCCCCTCACAGACCCTTCGTTCCTCTTTAAAGGTCCCAGGAATTGAGATGAATAACCTAGTCCAAATCGTTACGGTCATTCCATTCCAATAAGCAGGGCCACAAAAAAAGAAAAAAGAATCCAATACCAGTGACATCCTTAGTGAAAACTATTGAGTTTCAGTCATGCCAGAATAGATTCACACCAGTACCTGGAATTTTTCTATTACCTCTGAAAATCATCGTCACTAATGATGTCATCAACAACCCAATATTGAATGCTTTCTCGCCCACCTTGTAGACTTGACACCAACCACATCATTCCTATTTGCATTCCGGGCCCTTTAATGCTAAAGCTGAATTTATTCGGAATAAAATCCAGAATACTTGAGATAACTAGAGAATGATTTGGGGCAGACAACCCTTTCTCTTGACCTGAGGTGTTTTGTTTATTGACACAACGTCCAAAAGCAGAAACTAATTTGACCTTTCTTACAAAGGTGTTGTGAAAACCTTTACATACGGATCATATGCATGTATACATTTTTTTATTATTTGCTGCCTTACAGCGATGATCATTCCATGGTACAAAAAATCCAGTACTTCACCACATGTCGAAATAAATCATCTACCTGCACCAGTATGGCGCCATTCCTGGAATTCTATCAACCTCACCATCCCTGCCTTGCGCGAAAGATACTCAAATGCCTTCCAGTATTTGGACAATGACACTCTTCCAACAGATGCATCTAATTCGTACTTCAAGATCGTCAACAGACGATCACAATAATGCTTTGTGACCCAATTTACGTAGATATTGTAGCCAAAGATGTCAGGAACAGGACTAAGCATCAGGTGGTGACTACTTCTTCGCCAAACTGTAGCAATTTGTGGATCCTCGCGCAAGGTTCACCGCAAGACGGCGATATAATGGACCACGGTAACGGGAGCTAACCGGTAAAATTTACCCTTCGCTGGGTAGGTACGGTGAAATTAACATATTCTTGGTACATGGTAGTGAAGCTGTGGCAGCATTGCGTCGCGTTCGTGATCATTTTCCTGCCAGGCAAATATTTTTGGGGAACTTCATGTCCTCACCATAAGACAATAACAACCTTTTGCCACGTAACACCTTATCGTAATGGAAAACTGGGAGAATTGGCCTTCTCTGGTCCGAGTTTGTAATTACACAAACAACCGATCCTCTCACAGGAGCACCGTGGTTTCTGCATTAACCAAGGATTTATATGTTCTGCATATAGAGAACATTCACAAACCGAAAGAGGAGCCGAACCACTTCTGCATTTGATGACTGCACGTGAACGGGCTTTGTTGACAGTACTTATTACTTTAATATCATAAAATAGACAAACATAAACTTGGTTGTTTAACACACCCAATATTACCTCGCGCACAGGGCTTGATGTACATAAACCCGAAGGAGACGGTCTACCTGCAACCCTCTGTCATATCACTACAATCTTAAGCATTTAAGAAGAACAAACCAAGTGTCTAAGAAACCAAACCTCCAGCATCTAACTAACGTCTAGCGCACTCACTAACCTCTGCGTTTGCCCTCTACTGTCGAGGAGCTGCAGAGTACATCTGTCCAATGTCAAAGTGATGTTTGGTTCGTTTTGATGAGTTTTTGCTATATTGAAAGAGTCTTGGCCGCCATCGTCTGAGCCCATAGACAATGTTGAGGTCTAGCCACCAACCTGGACACTAAGCCTTGTCCCACTCAATTGTATTAAGTCATTATATGTTATCGTTCGCAAAAAGGAGTAACATTGAAATCTTTTAATAATAACTACTAATTACTACTGTCATTACCGATTGTTATTGTTTATTTATCGAGTAGTGTGTCACAAATTATGTATCTGAAAACATCTCAGATATCTTATTTTTCTCAGTTGGCGGGAACGCGAAAATACACGTGTGTCCAGTAGAGTAATCTCTTGTTTCGCTCGCTCGCGCCCTTCCGGGCGCGAGCAACAAGCTCCTATAGGTTACACACCACTAACTCAAAATGGCAACTTTAAGCATGTTTTAAAACTCTCACAGAGGAAATCGGGGGGGGTGGGACAATATAACACCAAAGTACAAACTAAAATCAACCAATAACCAGACATCGCCGTATCAGGAAGGACGGACGTCCCTCTATCAGTTTTCATGAGACCCGGTGAACTTGAAACTTTTGCATAATAAAGCGACATACTCAAAGTTACTTTTGCTGGTTTTCAAAAAGTCCCACTTTTTTTAAAAAATAAATTCCCCCAAAGTCGGTTTTATGTAACGTTATAATACGGCTTCAATAGGTAATTGGAATTTCCATATCTGAACCCTTTGCCCCCCAAGAACCACCAATACCGCGTTGCAAGGATGTGCGCTATATTATTTAGGACAATATATATGTGAGTGACGTTCTGGTTCTTGGGGTGGAGACCTCATTTTTGCATTTTGTTTTCTGGGGGCCGGAACACTAAAGAAATGCCAAAAACACCAACAAACTTTTTACATATAAACCATACCACATCATCTGTGGTAAGTCCAGTCTAATCTACCAAGGCTCTGTTCAGTAGCCTTGGATGAGCACATGTTAACAATGCATGTCCTGGGTATCATAAATCAGTTCCATATGTACCCCCTCTTCACATTTCTACATGTACCCATTTCTTTTGTATTTTTGGCTTAGTTATGGTATTTGTTAGTGTAATGCCATAATGAAAATAATTTGTTTCCTGTAGAATTTAAAAGAGGGGTACATATGAAACTCTTTCCCATAATCATACTAAAGGTTTTAAAGGGGATGTGTTTGCTCAATCAATGAGCTATTGCAACTCGCATGGATGTAATTGTTCTTAGCTCATAGGTTTTTTTACCTTGCTCATGATATACATAGCGCGGTCATGGCCATTGTGTTTGTATGTCCAAAGTTTACTTGGTGTGAAGACAGTGTATATCAAATCTGTAGCAATTTAGCGTAATAGGTATTTGGGTTTTGTTATAACGGTGCTGCCTCATGTAGCCTCTTTGGATTATGAAGGAAAAAGGTCTATCTATAGGCGTCACTTACAAGCTTCCATACAAAGGGCAGCTATGCAACATCTTCTTGTTTCTTCATATAAGTAATAAATGGTCATTGAAATGGAGGCATGCTCAAAGCTTTTGCTTTTTCCAGAGAGCATGCCCCTGAAATTTCTCAGACTTTTCTCATTTTTTCTTGATACAAGGTATTTTGGGGATAAAAAACACCTTGCGTACATGATAAAGTAGTTTCCAACACCAATTACAATTTATGGTAAATATAAACTATTATGATTATAGAGGGGCCTCCTTCTCTCCTTATCCGGCGATGTCCTTTTGACCATATGATGACCAGAAAATTTTTTAGTCACCAAACTCGGCCGACGTCAGACCGGCAACACGTAATTCTCTATAGCCGCTAAAGCTAGTAATGGGCAAATCGATGTGAAATTGATGAACGCGGAGCGGAGTAAATTGCCTCAAATTCACTGTCCAAATGCTACTTAAGTTTGAGAAAACATACCAATCTACCATGTCAATCATGAAATTCCATCACTTTCTTAATATAACTAGGGCATTTTCAGACATTTTAAAGCAGTTTTTTCAGATTCCATGCAAGAAAGTAGTCCACCCCAGAGTTTGGATCCTTACCGCATCCAGGTTATTTGTGTAAAATACCTATAGAGTAATAGGACTGATAGGTCTACGTTGGTGCGATGTGTTGCAGTGAGGCTCACTGACAGAAATGAGATGAGAGTATAAAATGACGCTAAAAACCAACAAAGAACAAATTAAACACTTAAATATTTACCAAACCATTTAATTAATACAATCACTTCGCTTATTTCAAACAATTTGAATACCTAGAACTAGAATTTAGTTAATTGCCGATTTTGCTAATTATGATTAATGCAATTGCGGTAGTTTCCCCATGAATTCTACATACAGTTGAGGTGTTATCC
>JAMKCH010016744.1:0-24297 GCA_023653785.1 Ophioderma brevispina | reverse complement strand
CTTTTTAGGTAAGGGTCAGGGGACGAGGCTGTGATCACAAAATCCCTTTTAAATCTCCACCTACTTGTCCGCGTCTTTACGAATCGTAGTTTTGTACTTCAACCTTTGTCAACATGTATAATTACTTCCTCGGCGGGGGTGACATTTTCCCTCTCCCTCATAGTCACATAATCATAAGTAGGACATTAGGACGAGTTTCAGGCAAAACTACTTCGTTATCATGGTAACACTCACAATGAGCTAGCACACACCCTTTCTGAGAACTTTGATGCTGGTTAAAGAAAACTGTCACGCCATTCAAGAGACCTATTGTCTTTGTGGACCGTAGGAATTGAAAAGTCATCAGCTGTTAGTTTAACTCTTATGTAACCCCGGAGCATTTTCTGCCTTTCCAATTCATTTCAGATTGGCTCATTGTATCATATATTCACCTCAATAACCATATTGTTTAAAGGGTGCTTGTTCCGTTAATTGTATTGGATTTCTACTGGATATGAGAGCATGGCACTTGCACATCACCACATCAAGTACCTGGTGGGAAACAAACTTGCAATTTTGATGGTAGATACAATCATGCTTTTGAAAAGCCCTATCAATACTGTGCTAATATTAAGGGTTAACCACTAAAAACAGAGTTTTTTTGTTTATATCTTGGGAATGAAATGGATTTGAGGGCTCAATTTCAGACGACAATGAGAAAAATATGGCCTTTCATTTGATATCAAATCGTATATCTACTCCGGGTAAATGGGGGGGGGGGGAAGACATTGCACATGCATCTTTTAAGCTCTATCCTCTTCAGCCCTACCTGAGTACTAGGTATTACTGCATGAGTTAAACTCTTTGACTGGTATCTGAAAGAGTTAGTCTAACTTCAGACCTGGGTTTAGGTTAGTCCTACATGATGGACCTTTTTCCTTCTAACATACTCTTAAATGTGCTGTGACGGGTGAGAAAATTCCTTCCGGCCCAGCCATGAGGAAATTTTCTCCCTGTTGCAATTTAAGTTTCACAGTCTTTTTTAAGGGAAAAAAAGGCCACTCATGTTGGACGAATCCTGGTTTAAACTGAAGTTAGTTTTTCCCTTCAAGAAGACCAGCCGTTAGTGAACTTTTGGGAAATTGTTTATGAATTGTACCCAGAGGTTGGTCAAGACCCATAGGGTGTGTTTGAGTCAATTCCCACAATCATCAGTTTTGGGAAATTTCACCTCATTGGGTCATGTGATCACATAAAAATCCTATTCTTAACACATAAACCCCGGACCTTTAATCTCATTTTAGCCCACAAAGGCATTAGTACTTAGGATTTTTTTTGCATGATTAGGAAATGTCTTGTGGTTCGTTAATTTTTGAACACTTTTATCCTAAGTAACTGACATGTGTTTTGTACAGCACAGTATAGGCATATTGAAATGCGTCATGGGATTTATCAAAACACCCTCTGGTCTAACCTATGAGCACTGCAGTTCATCTGGCAGCACACGGATGTTGCTCGTTGCTCGGATGTAAATATTTTCCTTTCACCCAAAAAAATTCAAACTATGCAATTTTCATGATCATATTAAAATCATGTGAAATGCATTAAATGAGTTGCCAACACGACTAGGTCGAAGGTCAGTGGCTTTTGAGATGACTCCCAAATTACCTGAACCAGAAGTTCATAGTTATCCACAAAACTCTGATTTTTTGAAAATCTCATGTGCGCATAGTATTATAGTAGATTTACCCATCGTGTCACCTCTATCTTTTCCAAGGGTATGGGCTTGAATAGGGCATGTGGTCAGTGGTGGGAATTTAAAAGTCCACACTAAATGCAGAAAAATATATCTAATCTATGCTTAATGTAAACATTCAAGTCAACGTAAGCGCATTTATAGCTACATTAACTCTCATAACACATTCTGACTAATCGTGCTTATTTGCTTCAGTGGTATCAATGTAACAGGTAAGTTTTGAAATGTTACTGTTTCATGTTTTTGAGGCGGCCATGTTGTGGATATGAAGGAACACAAATTCTTTGAAAAGGTCAACATGAAGGCAGATATTCTTAGTTCGTTTCATGAAACAGGTGAATCGGCTCAAATATTTTTTTTCCCCTCCCTCCCAATACTGATGCTGTCCAAGAGACTTTTCCCTGCGCATGAATGGGTTGAATCTAGTATAACGCTCAGAAGTCATAGATAATTGCTACTCAGAAAGCCTTCATGAAATTTATGAATCCAAATATATTCTTGATAAATTTGAATAAGGACAACTTCTGAAAAAGCTGCTTGCTTGTCCTGCAGTATATCATGTTTTAAATTGATGATCAATCGTCAAAAATATCCACTTTAGTGCGACACTTCTCTTATGACATGACAAAATGACACATTCTATGACGCATTTGATTTGCATACAACTTTCTGTGTCAATATCAATGGGTTAGAAGCATACAGACAAAAGGCTTTTACAGGTGGTGTGGTCTATATCATGTCAGTCTATCATACATGTGCTTATCAATCGTTCAATCAATCAGTCAATAAATGGTTATGAAATTGGTACCCAGAGGTTGGTCAGAGACCCAGAGGGTGTTTTGAGTCAATCCCAACATGCAATCAGTTTTGGAATTTCACCTCAATTGGGTCATGTGATCACTAAAAATCCTATTCTTAACACATAAAAACCCTGACTTTAATTCTCATTTTAGCCCAAAAAGCATTAATTAGTATAGGGATTTTTTGTGCATGATTATGAAAGTCTTGTGGTTTTAAATTTTTTGAACACTTTTTATCCCTAAGTACGGGTGACAGTGTTTTGTACAGCACAGTATAGGATATTGCAAGGCATCATGGGTTGATTCAAAAACAACATATGAGTTAGACCTATGATCGCTACAGTTCATCTGCAGCACCCGGATGTTGCTCAGTGCTCGGATGTAAATATTTCCTTTCACCAAAAAAATCCAAAACTAGGCCAATTTTCATGATCATATTTAAAAATCAGTGTGAAAATGCATATTTAAAAATGAGTCCAAACAAGCTAGTCGAAGTTCAGTGGCTTGAGATGACATCCCAATGACCTGAACCAGAAGTCAAGTTATCCAACACGAACTTCTGACTTTTGAAATCTATGTTGCGCCAATAGAAGTATAGTAGATTTAATTTAACCATTGTGTCACTTCTAGTACTTTTCCAAGGGTTGGATGGCATTGAATGATTGGCATGTGAAAGTGGGTGGAATGTACAAATTCCACACTAAATAGCAGAGAAAATATATTCTAATTCTATGCTTAATGAAAACAATCAAGTCACCGTAAGCGCATTTATAGCTGACATGAACTCTAAAAACATTCGGACAATGTCTTGTTTTCCAGTGGTTATGCAATGTAACGGGTAAGTTGAATGTTACTGTTTCTGTTTTTGAGCGGCAGGGTTGGGATATGAAGGAACACAAAAAAGTCTTTGCAAAAAAGGTCACAGAAAGGCCAGATATCTTAGTTCGTTAATGTGAAACAGGTGAACGGGCCAACATTCTTTATTTTCACACCTGCCTCTCCCTAAACTAATCGATGCTTGTCCCAAAACTTTCATCTTGCGACTGATGGGTTGAATCTCTATTAAACGCTCAGGATTGTCATAGATATTGCTAATCAGAAAAGCCTTCATGAAATGAAATTATGAATCAATATATGTCTTGATAAATGGAATAAGGACAACTTCTGAAAAAGCTGCTGCTTGTCCTGCCAGTATATCATGTTGAATGAAATTGATATCCATCGTCAAAAATATCCACTTTAGTGCGACACTCTCTGATGACATTGATCAAAATGACACATTTGATGAATGCATTGATTTGCATTACAAAATTTCGTGTCAATTCAATTGAAACACTACGACAAACGTACATTTGTCTAATGTAATCGTCTATCATACATGTCATTAATCAATCGTTCAATCAATCAGTCATTAATGTCCATACTCATGAAAGGACAATCATCATAGTGAATGAACTGCTCTCTTGAAGTGCAATGGGAATCAAGCAGTATTGTCATATAGTGTATGTGATATTTTGTTGTACTGTATTGTCTATTACCTGAACTTTTGCTCTGATTTCCGGAAAAGGAAAAACCTCCTGAGAAACTTCGTGGGTTCTACAGTATGTGGTTCCGATTCTTTAATGTTAGGTTTTGGTGAATTTTCTCCTCGTCTCATGACATGATTGCCAAGTGAAGTTTTTTCATATCCTTTTTTATCCCCCTGCTTGAAAAAGAAGGGGATTATGCTATCAGTCAAGCTGTCGGCGGAGGCGTCTGCGTCGGCGGGTCCAACACAATCTTTGTGAAAGCGATAAACATTGAGACCAATAAGGGTATGGTGATGTAATGGTGGGTGGGGATCGGACTGCATGCCCTTCATCTGATTAGATATGGGGTGGCATCTGCTAATTAGGTACCTAATTTGATAAATGAATGGTTAATTTGGGTATTTTTACCCAAAACTGAGTGAACGCGGATAACATGAGGACCCATAAGGGTATGGTGATGTAACATGGTGGGTGGGATTGGACTGCCGTGCCCTTCATCTGATTAGATATGGGGTAGGCATATGCTAATTAGGTACCTAATGTGCATAATAATGATTTAATTTGGGGTATTTTTCCAAAAAGCTTGTGAACGCGATAACATGAGACCATAAGGGTTATGGTGATGTTACTTGGTGGGTGGGATCGGACTGCCATGCCCTTCATCTGATTAGATATGGGCGGGCATATTCTAATTAGGTACCTAATTTGCAGAATTAAGAAGTTAATGGGGGTATTTGCCAAACAACATCGTGTGGCGTGAACGCTGACTAAAATGAGACCCATAAGGGTTCTGGTGAGTAATGGTGGGTGGGATCAGACGGCCAGCCCTTCATGATTAGATATGGGCGTGCGGGATATGCTAATTAGGTACCCTAATTTGGCATAATTAAGAGTTAATTTGGGGTCTTTTTTACCCAAAAAGCTTGTGAACAGACTATCTGAAAGCTAAATAAGGTCCGCATTGAGTGAAAACTGGTTGGAGGGGTGGGGAATCAGTACTCTCGCTGGTTGATTAGGTTTTGTGGGCATGATATGCTAATAAATAAGATATTGCATATTAGGGGCTAAATTTGGGTATTTTCACCCAAAAAAAATTGGTTGAACAAACTATATGAAGATCCATAAGTCTGATTTTGATTTGAAACTTGATGGAGGGGGGGGAAATCCTGTTACTCTCGCGCTGGATTAGTGTAAGGTGGGTTGTCCGGGTTAAGGGGGGGTGTCTGGGTTTAAGGGGGGTTTGTCAAGCTTTAAGGGGTTGTGGTTAAGTGGGATGTTGGGGTTTAAGGTGGGTGTCTGGTTTAAAGGGGGGGTTGTCGGGTTAAGTGGGTTGGTTGGGACTTAAGGGAGTTTGGGTTTAAGGTGGGTCCTGGTCAGGGGTTTTTTTTTTTGTTTTTTTTTTGGTTTAAAGGGGGTTTTTGTTCGGGGTTTAAGGGGGGTTGTATGGGGCTCTTAGGGGGCTTGTTGTGGTTTAAGGTGGGTTTGCACAAGTTTAAGGGGGGTTGTCCAGGTTTAAGGGGGTTGTCGGGCTTAAGGGGGCTTGTTTTGTGGTTTAAGGTGGTTGCACGGGTTTAAGGGGGGTGCCCAGGTTAAGGGGGGTTGTTGGGGGTTTATAAGGGGATTTTGGGTTTAAAGGGGGGTTATTTGACAGATGATATTTAAAAATTATGCTAAACCGCTCCCGCCAGGGATTTAGGCGGTTCGAGAGGAAGAACGCGACGTGATTTTTAAAAGGAGGAATGAAACTACCCCCGTGCAAAAACCCCCCCCCCATTAGGTAGGAATTTGTGTGGGAAGGTATTTTGTGTGTGGTGGGTGTTCACTAAATGTTAAGTTTTTTAAAAATTCGCATTGTTTTTTGTAAAAATTGACCTCCCCCCAAAAAAAACAAAAAAACCAAAAAAAAAAAGGAAAAAACTAAAAAATTAAAAAAAAAAAAAAAAAAAAAGTTGAAAAAAAGTTGAAGTTCAATTGGAACCAAACTTGTGTCATATGTGCACCAAGGGGATCCTCATATGTGGATGAGTCAAAGGTCATATGCCAAAAGGTCAAAGGTAATGGAGCGGCCCACAGCTTATATTCTTGAAATATAGTGGCGTGAAAGCCGAGAGACGCGAAATTATAGTTTTTGCCTGGAACCCAATTTTTTAATGTTTATCACAACGGGGGACCTGACACATGACACACTTTATCCCCAAGCTTGTTACTCGGTATTGTGCCCATTGGTAAATTGGACCAGGAGCACTTTGCATTTATGAAATCTTTTATACCTTTTAAAAATGAACATGAGAGTGTTTATTAAAAGGTAGCTCGCGACGCCTTCCTTCAGTCCCAGTGACTCCTTTGGGTTGGGAAATGCTTTTATTTGTTTGTTTTTGTTTACTAAGTTAAAGGCACTCTCAGTGATTTGCTAAATCAGAAAATCACAAAAAAAATCACAACAAACTAAGATGTTTGTACGTCTGTAACACTTATAGCTACCTAACATACCCTGCAAATCTCGAGACACTGAAAGCACTGATAAGGATATATAAATCGGATATTAGTGATTATTGTTCCACGGGACACTTTGATACACGTTGAGCACTGCTGTTTTTTGGATTTCTGTCAATTTTTCATTTGCCCAAAAAATAACATATGAGAATTCTAATACTTCTGGTTCCCTTTTAAGCTATTCCTACAAATTTCTATATTTTGACTCTTTAGGAGAATCATGATAGTGTCTTTACATAGCACTCTTTACATTTACAGGCCTACTAATACATGCTTCACTTGGGCATTTTTTGACCAGGAGTATACATGGATAATAGTGATACCATCGTCAAATATATACAATTTGCGTGAGGACACTTTTCTGATGACATGATCAAAAATATAACTTTTGATGAATGCATTGATTGCATTACACACTGTTGTGTCAATATCAATTGAGCATACAGATGGAACATTACATTTGTCTATCAACCCTATCATGGACATGAACATTAGAGAATAAGGTATGATTTTGACCGGTACTCTCTTTACGACGAAGTGAACCCAAGGCGATACCATTCTTTTAAGGGAAGAACGAGGCCGGATGGACCCGAGTTCTTCAACCCAAAAAAGAATGGTGTCGCCGGGGTTCAATCGTCGTAACGAGAGTACCGGTTCCAAAAATCAACCTTAATTCTCATCTTAAACAGCTTATCATTTAAGGTCATCTTAAACCAATTCGCGTGCTTTACGGCTTTAAATACAACAAGAACGTACTCCTACCACCCAGTGACAAAACAATCGAACAACCCGTTGACCGCAACGATCATACGCAACGAGACGCAACGTTGGCAGGATGAGGCGGAACGTAGCAAAACGCGTATTGCACAAGCGCTTCAACCTAAATAACATCAATACGCAACACGTACTACCTGGGTTCAAGTAAACGAATTGAACCCGGGCATCAGCAATGAAATTGATTACATTTCACAGCTGTTAAGAATAATCAAGGTTCAAATCCTTCCTAAATGTCATCTGTCATACAAAGGAAAGTTGCAATTGGAAAGTCAATATTGTCACATCAAGTTTGATTAGTGGATATGTGTTACTTGGATATGTGAACTTTTGCCCCGATTTCCAGGAAACAGGATAGAGCATCCGTTGAGAATTGTAGTAGTCACAATGCCATATTTACCATATTTTTAAGGTTTTTATTTTTTTTATATTTTTCTCTTTTTCTATAAATATAAAATAGTTAATTCATTTTTTTTTTCAAAACGGAGATGACATACTCATGCTACAAAAAATCTGTCACAATATTTCCTCTTTAGAATTGGTGGGAATTTGAATTATGGTTGCATTTCTTAATTTGTTTAATTAGGAGATTTTCACAAAACACATACACCTGTCATCCTTAAAAAAATTCCTTGGGTAGTAATTTTTGAACCAATGCAATAAAGCATTGCAATGTGCCATTACTGTACCCATACTACAATGCTTGTCAGTACTTAGGGATACAAGTGTTTCAAGAGTTAAAGGACTTTTCATGGTCACGATACATAAATCTAAGTACTAATGCATTGTGGGGCTAAAATGGTGTTAAAAGTCTAGGGTTTTGGTCTTTTTTATGTGTTAAGAGTAGTTTTTGTTGGTGATCAATGACCTTATTGAGGTGAAATTTTCACAAAAACTGTGCTTGTGGGAATGGGACTTCATCACACCATTCTGTGTCTACCAAGATGAAAGGTAGTTTTGGTACGGGGAGAGGCACACTTTCATTTTAGGTTGAAGCCCAAAAAACCTCAAAAAGGGTAAATCCAGGGTTTGGGATGTTTTAAAGCCACAATCAGCCAGTCATTTCAAATTCAATATGTCCGATTGTTCCCTTAATGTGCGTGTTCCGTCGTCTTTGGGACCCCCTGATTTACCCAGAAGTAGTATCGATTTTGATACAGATGAAAGGACAGATTTTTCCCTCATTCTCGTCCTGAATTTGGCCCATCCAATCCATTGGCATTCCCAATATATAAACAAAAAACCCCCGCCGTTTTAATAACAATAACATTCATTAATTGCGTATACCATCAAAACCGCAAGTTTGTTTCCCACGGTACTTGAGGGGGTGTATGTGCAATTGACAGGCTCTCATATCAATAGAGAACCCAAAATGGGAACATGGCACCTTTAAAATTGGTAGTGTAGGCCTCAAATCAAGTCAATTCAAGCTTGAGCCCCCCCCGGCAAGACCGGTTACAAATTGGTTAGTGGATACGTGCCCCACAAGCGTAAAGCAAGTGGTTTTCAAAGAAGTATTACTTGAAAAAGCAGGGTATCGAGAAACCCGGTTGACTGCCTTGTTATTCATTATTGTTCCACTAAAGGGAAGCAATCAAGTATTTGAAGCCACAGATATCACCTATTTGTTAGCATTAAAACTTGCCAGTAAATCCTTATGAACCGATAATACATTCCGTTAATTTTTGTCACTTTACTGAATTCAACGACCATATGAACATACACCCTACCCTACAAATGTACCCTGCTGACAGCAGAGCTTTCAGCTGGTGGCGGCCATGCCTCATTCATTATAGTAACCCAACCTAATGAATCCAAATAGATGTACAGCAAGCAGATTCAAACCACCAAATTGATTTGGGCACTTGGATGTGGGTCCTCATCCATTATTCATATACAAAATTATAAAAAACAAAAAACCAACGAATTAGTAGTTAACCATCAAAATTAAAAAAAGGCTCAAAATAAGGTTGACCCCTACTCAAGATACACTAAAAATCTGAGAGGTGGTTTAGAAGATAAGTGTCAATGTCGGGCGTGCGAGTTCAAATCTGCTGCAATGCAAAATTGATATGTTTGTGGAAAGTGGTGAAATTCCTTGTTTTAAAGGGACATTACCGATTTTTAGATAAACATAAGTTTTTTTAATACGATACAGTATGCACAATCTTCAAGAAAATTTCCAAATGTCCAATTACAGGTCGAATATAAATTTGTTTTGATTGTTATTAAAATGTAAAGAAACCCTCTACTGCTAATGATTAAAGGGTACTACCTGATTTAAGGCTAGTGAAGTAAGCAACAATGTGGTGGAATATTATTTGCACTTAACCTTCACACATGGATGGTGACAACTTGTTAACAATGACAGCATCATCAGTACGAATAATAGTACCACTAATAGTCAGCCTCTCAGAATAACAGATGGGAAAGGGTGTTCACTTTATTGTTTGAAGTGATTTCTAGACTCAAAATTTTCCGGGGAACACGATCCCCACCGGCCTTTTTTTGACTTGGAAAACTGTCCCCAAGTGCTTTTTTTCCGGTGGTGCTCCCATTTTTGGGGGTCGAAATTAATTTTTTCAATATCTGTGGCCAATTATTGTATTTTGGTGTGTCTCTATACGTTTTCAGCCATGACAAATCGATTGCAATCAATTTCCCCAAAATCCCAAATTGCTTCCGTAATCCAGAAAATTCAAAATGGCGGCCCAAAATACCTTTCTACTAAATGATAATATGACACTGTGTACTAGAGTTCTAAATGATATTAGTGTCAATTTTTTAGAAAAAGAAAAGAAAAAATGTTTTTTTGGGTAACAAATAATAAATTTTTGTTTGTTTTCAAATTCAACCGTCAAATACAAGAAAATCAAATGGCTGCCATGATAATGATGCATAATTCGGCCAAGTATAGTTATGGCTAATACAACCACCCTTCTTGAACTTAAGTGTATGTTTTTTTATGTCTGTAAGACTCTTGACATTGCACAAATTGCAACATTTTGAAATTCCAAAATGGTGCCGTGTACCTCAAATTCAAAATGCGTCCAAAATGTCACTTTTTTGACCAAATGATCATTGCACGGGTCAGTTTGATGCCAATTGATTGAGCTTGCCCTTGCAGGTTGTAGCTCCACTTAATAGTTTACCCCTCATAAAATAACAAAGTGTCTTCGTTGTGCTATAGCCCCGGTGACGAACACTCCTATATGAACTGTATATGGGTGTAAGGCTGGCGCTTCCTACCTCGGGCATTCAGTGACAAGGATGTGAAAAACAATGGGGTTCTTTGGGTGAAAGACAAACTCCGAATTCCTCCAAAAAGTGTTTTTCGGGTGACAGTTTTGCTAAATCTTCCTAAAAAATGGTGTGTTTGGGTGAAATGTTTTTGCAAAAAGTTTGCAAGGTCTTTGGGCACAATATTTCAAATTTTTTCCTCCCTAAAAATATTGGGGTCTTTCGGGACAGTGGTAAGATTTGCCCAAAAAATTGTTCCTTGGTGCATCTTTTTTTTTTTAATGGGGTCTTTGGCGCATTTGATGCGAAAATGGTAGGGCTTAAGAGCCTTCAAGGCCTATACGCTTCACCCCTCCAAAGTGGGAGTATGCCCCCAGGTGTAGCCCAAATAATAGTTTGACCCCCTCATTACATTGTCTTTCGTGCGCGAGTGTTATAGCTTCCCGTGGGGAACACTCACATATGAAATTTAATATCGGTGTAAAGGCTGGCGCTTCCAACTCGCAGGGTGTACTCAGTGACAGAGATTGCAAAACGATGGTGTCTTTTGGGTGAGAGACATCCAAATTGCCCCAAAAATAGGCTTTTTGTGGGACAAATTTGCCTAAATTTCCCCAAAATGGGTCTTTGGGTGAAAGTTTTGCAAAATTTTCTAAAAAATAGGTCTCTCGCAAATATTTTTCAAAGTTTCCACAACTTGGGTTCTTTGTGTAAGAGTGTAAATGGCAAAAAAGGGTTTTTGGATGAAAAAAACCCTTTTTTTTTAATGGGGTTCTTTAGTGATAACGATACATGCTTGACAATGTGGGTCTTAAGAGACTTACATAGGCCTCAGCCGTCACCTCTTAATCTCAACATGGATTTATATATATTACAGTACAAAAAATGTTGCACAAGATCGTATTCTTGTTCTTATATAAGCCAAACATTATTCTCAATACCATGACCACGCTACAGCCTAACGGTGGCAAGGTTTTGTGATCCTCAAGCCTCTTGGCCACCGTAAAAAATGGCGCAGAAGGCGGCGCCTATCTCCGTTTCCTTCCATACCCTATGCATGCGTTTGCAAGTCCACACGAAAGCACAGTAGGGGGTTAATCCTTCTGGTAGCTCCGCGTGTTTATCTCCTACTCCATTCTTACATGCCGAGCGTCTGACAGAGGGAGTAGGTACCAAGTCTTTGGGTATGACCCTGCCGCGATTCCAAACCCGCGACCTCCCCGACTGTGAGGCAACGCTCTAACCACTAGGCACACGTCGGTTACCCACAGACTTACCTAACAAAGTTTAGATTTTCATTCACCTGAATCGTTGGCCAAGTATATTGTGTGTGCCTAATCCATCCATCTACCTCTGCAAAATTTTGCATTTTGTATTCCTCGGAAAAGGGGTTTTACGCAATATATTGACAGAATTAGGGGTTTTTTTTAAAACCAAAATGATGGTTTCGCGCCACCCTATGTTTCGCCCCTCTTATGATTTTAACCCTGGTGCCGCCCCTGATTATTTGTATGTTTTGGCCACAAAGTCGAAAATATAAGATGACTGGATTATACCAGAAACTTCAAAATCCATCCCAAGTCAATATTGAGCAAAATTATCAATTCTTTGCCGATTTTGTTTTCTTAATCTTTTTGATCATTTATTGCATATGTGATAACATTGCTAACTGTAATTTTGCTTGTTCTAGATTAGCCACAAGATTATTTCAAAAGTTTCAGTTATTTCTGACAGTCGTTTTGATGTTATGAGCAAATGTTTGTATCACGCTAAAATACAAATTGCGAATTTCTTCATATAGTAAATTGGATTTGCACGATGGTGAGTTAGGCACCACACCTATTCTTCAAGCCAACGTTTCAGGTGATATGAAAAGCCCAACTTTTTTTCGGCAAGGTCGGGTGCCCCCCCCCCCCCCCCGGGGGCGACCGAGGCTGAGGTTCCGTGAAATGCCCACCTTTAGGCTTTACTTGTTCATTGATAATTGAGAATACATATTGTTTGGGCCTTAGATAAGATATGGAACACGAATACCATCCCGTGCAATCATTTCATATGCTGAATATATAAAATGCCATTTAATCAGTGGAGGCCAACACCATGGCACAACTCCCCACTTTGGAGGTGACGCGTAGGCCCTATGTATGTCCTTCAGCATCTTTCTCAGCTCAAGACCCCCCTATTTAAACAAAAGATTCAACCCAAGACCTCCAGTTTGGCAAATCTTACCACTGTTCATCACCCGGAAAGACCCCAAAGGTTTTGGGAAATTTGAAAAAAATTGTCCAAAGACCTCTATTTTTCAGAAAATTTTTGCAAAACTTTCACCCATTTTTAGGAATATTTAGCAAAATTGGCCACCCTAAACAACTCTTTTTTTGGGGGGGGGGAGCAATTTCGGATTTCTCTCACCCAAAGACCCCTTGTTTTTCACATCATCTGTCACTGAATGCCCGAGTTAAGAAGCGCCAGCCTTACACCCCCATGATACTTTCATATGTGATTGGTTTTGTCACCGGGAGGCTATAACCTCGCGGTACGAAAGACATGTTGTACTGAGGGGTCAAAACGATTTAATTTAGCTCAAACAACTGCCTAGGGGCGAGTGCAATGCTTAATCAATTGGCATCACCTGACCCTGAAATGAATCATTTGGTTAAAAACGTGACATTTTGGACGCCATTTTTTCGAATTTTGAGGTAAACGGCAGCCATTTTGATTGTAATTTGTCTGAATATGTCAAGACTGTACTCTAGATAGAGAGAACATACGCTAAGTTCAATCGATTGGTGGTATATTATATGCCATAACTATACCTTGACCAAATTATGTCTCATGGTTCATGCAGGCCCATTTTGAATTTTCTTGTAGTAGACCGGCCATTTTGAATTTTGAAAACTACAAAAATTGTATTCTTTGTACCCAAAACACATCTAATTGACACTAAAATCATTAGAACTACTGCAAGTACACAGTGTCCCATTTTCTCATTTAGTTAGAAGTGTAATTTTGGGCGCCATTTCGAATTTTCTGGCCTACGGCAGCCATTTTTGGAATTTTGAAAAATGATTGCAATCGATTATTCATGGCTGAAAACATATAAAAGCACACCAAATTACATAATAATTGGCCACAGATACGGAAAATTAATTGCGACCCCCAAAATGGGAAGCAACCCTGACAATACACTTTGGCACCCTTTTCAAAAAAAACGGGCCGGGTGGGGAATCGTGTTTCCCGGAAAATTTTAGTCCTAGAAACCACTTCAAACATAAATGAACACCCTTTCCCATCCGTTTATGTCTGATAGGCTGACTATAAATTCTTTTCAGAAACTATAATTAAGTTCTAATTTGACAAGTCTAATAAGTACTTGACTCCAGTCCGTCTTTCAAGTGAGGGCAGCATTTTAGTTACACGCCTCTTTTAACCTTGAATAACAAACGAGTTTTAATTTGGCTAGGAAAATTTCAAGGTCATGATCTTCATTCTAAAAGGTCCGGGGGCACAGCCTATCGTGACGGTAACGGTTTATGTGTCCTCGGCCAGCAGGTTAAAAGTGGGCCTTTCGGGTAATAATATGTACAACCGCCTGAATAAAATGGGTGTCATTAGTAGTAACTTTATGAAAAGGGCCATTGATGTACAACCTGAAGTTCAAATAGAAGTGAATCTCTTCCAGATTTTTTCTTCCAGAGTAATTGCCAATGAAATTATAAACATTGTTCAACAATGTGCGTGTACGTGGTTGTGCAAATTGTGAATTTGGATGTAAAAACAATTGTTTTAAAATTGGATGCTTTCTGGAACTGTGAAAAAAAGGGTGGGGTAGCAGAAAAGAAAATGGGTTATTGAGTATCTGAAGATTTTTAAAAAAAAGGGGTTATTGGGTAAAAGTTAATACGCACACAAAATGAGCAAAAAAGTTAGAACAAAGAGGGCCCTATCTTACTATCTTGAGTGCCCCCATCACCACCACCACCGGGAAAAGGTGGAACCTGTAAAAATGTCTTTATATTATGGCCTTCATTTCTACAGTGCCTCTGACTGGCACAAGACAGAAAACTGTTTTTTAGCACACGTGCGACTTGTCTATGGTGGATTTCATGATGTAATATAAGTACACATAAATTGTTTTGCAACCGGGTTTTTCAATTGAAATCAGAGCATGCAGTTGTGCTAAAATACCATTTTCTGTCTTGTGTCTGGTCTTGTTCAAACTTGCCAAAATTTAACCTTTTTTATCCTGACCAGGATTCATTTTGTAAAGATGCGAGTTTCCCCGTCGTCAACGAGACAAGGGGTTCTGAAGCCCTAGCAGTAGGTGACAGCAATCATGACATCAACAAGATCAATCATATTTAATTTGCGCCGCCACTTGTTCAGTCCCCCATCAGTCACAGACCTTGAACCGACGCACATGTTTTGACATGTCGCTGTCAAGATTGCTCGTCGATTTGTTCCGCCGAGTTGTTGACTCAAGAAAAGTACAGTCACATAGAAGACAACCCGCGAACGCGACCCGACTTCTAACTACCCACTACCAAGCACCCATTGTTTTTCAAAATCGGCTGCAAGTCTTGTTAAAACACAAAACTTAGGTATCGTCCCACCGAGACAGCTCCCGACCCAACCACTTCCCGACTACACAAGACCGCATTTTGAGCCTATACTATATAGGCTAATTGTTATCACGGTAGCAAATTAGAGTAGGAAACCCAATATTCTCTCATGACTCTCTCTCATGTCTTGATCCAATTCTTTGAAACTCGCAGTATGCAAGTATGACCATTTCTTTTTCTTTGAAATCTGTGTGTGATTTTGAAATTCTGAGCAGATGTTGCGTTTTGTGGCATTTTTGTTTCGGCCTTTTTGTGTTTTTGGCATGATTGTGTTGGTAGGCAAGATTATTATGCTGAATTGCTGTTGGTCTCTACAATTGTGTTGCCGCTGTGTGAAACTGAAACCCTGCATTTAATCAATGCTGGCCAAAAAAAAAAAAAAAAAACTAGAAGGCCTTGCATTTTCATGCCTAGTCTGATACCACTTGCAGTAAATTTCATGCTTATCTAGGTAGATGATAGTTATGATGTTTACAACTTCAATTAGCACTCAAGTCATTTTCATCTTCTTAGGACTCAAGTTGTGGGGGAGATATTAGCTGAAGCAATACTTTTTGTTAGTTTGAAAACACCCTCTGCGCCTCACAGCTATGGTGCACGGTTAAATGTAACCACTGTTAGTCTTGGTAGCTTGCAAGCCTTGTATGTTGTATATCTGACCTGTGATCTCTTGTGGCTTGTCACATATTACTGACTTTGACAAATGCGTAGCTTTCCTCAATATTTTTTAATGGGTTAAAAGTGTTTAAAAACATAGTCTAGATCATCAGTGTTGGGTTGCAATTAGTCTAATTTTTGAAGTGTCATGGTTAAATCGGTTATATAGTTTAGTTACATTGGAATTTTGTTAAAATGTTGACCACTTTACAATATTCTCTTATTAACAACACCTCATGTTGACATTGAACAAAAGCAGAGCAGGCGATTGTCCTTAGTCAGGTAATAGACCTTTAACAGCAATGTTTGTAAACAACGTTAGGCCTGGTATCTTGAAATAGGTTGGCCTGAATGTTACACACTGGGTAATCTGTTAGAGTTTTAATAATATGGGCCATACTGATTCGGCAGGCATGGATGCCGCAGGCAACAAAAGAAGTGTACATAGATGTTACATGTCTATTTGCCCCCACAGTAATAAATACCATGTTGGAACCAGGCATTATCTTGCTTCCTGAATTTTTTTTATGAACAACCAACAAGGATCGGCGTCATGCTATAGCTGTGTGGAATTGAACATATGCATGTAAACAACATGCTTGGTATTGAGGAATTGAGAAATAATTTACTTGGTATACAGCCTTCATAATGAGTGATTGCTACAAATATTATAAGATCGAGTCATTTGCCAAAATTGTTATTGAGATTAAAACTACTCATGCAAGTTTACAGGAAGACTGATGAGATTAGGAGGGAATAACCAAGAGAGTGAAGAAGTTAGGAGGTACTCGCAATTAAAGTGTGTAAAAGGATTCACAGACAGATTGACGAACACCCTATATGCACACGGAGCATGCTCCATTAGGTCGTCTTGCCGATTAAACTTTTGGAAGACTTAAAATAATATACATATAATAAATATAATGCACTTGTCAATTTCAATCCCGGCCCTGTGGGTCCCAGGCCTAAGCGGGGACTTAGCCGGGAATGTACATTTGTGCTGTCGTGACACCCCCCCGCCTTTGTCCCCGCTAAAGTACACGAATCCCGGGAGCCGGCTTACATTTTTTGTACATCCCCAGCTTGGTCCCGGCCCCTACTAGCCCGGGCTATTCGGTGTGACAATCCCCGTATATTCTCGGGCTCGGCCAATGGGGGCGGGGAACTGTCTTTAAAAACGCTGTACAAATCCCGGCTGGGTCCCGGCTATGCGACAACAGGTCTTTGCTATATAATAATGTATCGGATACATTTTGGGGGATCGCCGGATTCAGAACCGATCCGAATTCACCACATCGGAATTTTTGAGAAATCACACCTCGTTTATTTGGTTTGTTAAAAAAAATCCGCATTATCCACGGCGATTCCGAACCACTAAATGATTATCTGGACCAAGTTGTATTTCTAGGGCCGGAAAAAAGAAAAATTATTATTTTCATTAAAGTTGTAATAAATACTACTGGTACCAATTCCTGGAGAAAAACAGTAGTTTGGGTAATTTTTCAAATTAAAAGACACTTAGTAAATTTTGATTTGAAAACACTTGTGTTTTGCTTAAAAACCAAAAAGTTTACCATTCATCTTATTGCCCAAGCCAAACCAAACCCCCATCATATTAATGGGTTACATTTTACTTAAATCTTTCTTCACATTTCCAATAAAACCAAAGGAAATATATGTGCGAATTAAATAGATTTTTTATACTTTATAGATTTGTTCTCTAAATGTTATAGACCCCCAGGCCGGTGACCTCAGCTCGGCGGCGCCTTGCGGGAAATTGAGCTGACATTACACGGAGCCGGACAGGCTGTTATCTCTTGGGCTGAACGCGGCGTCGGCGGTTCAACAAACTCGCAATATGATCCCGTAAAATGGAAAATTTTGATGGGAATATAAACACTGTCAAAAACAAGTTCGGAAATCGCGATTCATTTATTTTTGATTTATATTCGTAACTGCGGCATTTGAGAAGTATTTTTTTTTGTAGCTAACAGAAATGTTTTTTCATGATCATATTTTCCATAGCGATTCACTATTCATCATTTTCATATAAAATGCCCGTGGTTTTAATTGCAATGGAAATGACAATATGCCTGGCAGTTGCAAGAAATATCAAATAGCTTTCATACTACCTATGGTTATTTTTATGAATTAAACTTCTAGTAATTTCTTGTGAATCAGTTGATATTAATTTTTTTAAACCTTTGACAGGCGATACTGCTCACTTGATAGCCTGGTTTTATCATGGTGTGACACATGTGTTAAAGTCCCCAGCTTATGTCCCTGGCGGAGCTTGTGAACATTTTTTTGTACCTCCCGGCTTAAGTCCGCTATCATCAATGAGTTGTCCATACCGACAGGGCGGGAGAAAGCTAACGTATCATTCCCGGCCAAGTCCCCGGCTAACCTCACCGGCTTACCGGGCAATACTTTTTTGTACCCTGCCCGTGGGTCGTTGACGTGTTGTTCTCTTCATTTACCTACCTACCTCTAGTCCCGGGACCCTCAGGGCCGGGATTGAACTTGAACAAGTGATGAATAAAATGACATGTTTTGTTCTGTGCATTTCAGTTGTGAATTACTTACTTTTTGTGTGTATGCTTATAAAGGATGCCAAAACCCAGCTTTAAAAAAATGGGAACGGCTCCTTTTTGATTGGGGTGGGTGTCTTGTGTGTGGTTGGGTGTGTGGTTTTCTGAAAACTTTAAAGACACTATCATGATTTGCTAAATCAGCAAATCGAAAAAATCATCAAAATCAGATTTTTGTCCTGTATGATTAAAAGTAACAGAGTATCCTAACATCCCCGGCAAATGAATAGACCAGAGCAACTAATAAGGACAGGATCGGAGATTTTAGTCATTATTGTCCCAACGGACACTTACTACCACACTTAATTGAATGGAGAATCGTACTGGAACACTGCCGTTTCTTCTCCTTTCTGTCATTCTACAGCTGGAAAGGTAACTATGAGAATTCTACAGCCTTATCCTTCAGTTTAAAAGCTATTCCTGCAAATGTCAAATATTTTCAAATCACTGATAGTGTCTTTACGTGTCCCTTTAAATAGTACAAGTACTAGCAAACAAGTGCATACGGTACATTAAAAAAAAGTACAGGATTATAAATTAAGAACAAAAAGAACTGATTGGCCTAATTAAAAGACATTTTGTAGTAAGATTAAAAGCAATGGGAGAGGTGCAACAACAATTGTCCCACCCCTATTGCAAAGTGTTCATTATACTGCAAACTAATATAAAAATAAGCCTAATGTAAGTCGAATTCTATATTCATTAGGGCAGATTGTCCTTTTTTAAGGATCTTCTCTTGTTTTACACGTGATCGTGGAAAAGTTGTCTTGCATGTGTAAAAATGTTTTTTTTTAGTTAGGGGTCAAAAACACCAACTTTGTTGTTCCTGGCATGGTACTCTTTTGAAGTGTAACACAATTAAAAGATAACAAGTTAACAGATTATGAATGTCAACAGAAACTAAACAAAAGATAAATTAATAGTATGGCCTACATCAGCATTACATCTAAAAGTACTTTTTGGAATCATCACATTTTAGAGGAAAATGTATCATATGCTGGTATAGAACATGATCAAAAATATGGTGCTGGTTTATTATTTTCCTGTTCTATAGCATGCATTGTTTTTGAAAAATCAAGTAGGCTACATTATAACTGCAATCAGTGTCATATTAAGTGCAACTTAAATCCCTATCATTGTGATTTGGGCTAAATCAAAAATTCGAGAAAAAATCGAACAAAAAATAGTCCTTTTAATTAAAAGACAACCATCACTTAGCAAGGATTGTTTATAATAAATATGTTAGTGTGCCTACTTGAATCGTAGGAAAGTAGGAACCCTCCTCGTATACGAGCGATTATATTTCAGCAGGCTTAACCATACTCATGTAATCAACCTTTAAGTTTGAAATACCACAGGTTTGGAAATGCCAGCCTTTATACAGCCATATCATTTCATAGTGATTGCTCCCCCCCCCCACCGTCATGGTTTTTCAGCGATATGGAACATTGTGGGTAGTTAATCAATCAATAGATTCTAAATAATTTTACCACAGTCCCTTGCACAGAGATTACAAAATTGAAAACTTACAGGAAACAATGTTTTAAAAAAACAACGCTTGTTACTTATGAGCAAGTATGAACTCCTATGGCCCATTCAAGAGTTTCATCATTCACAAGTGATTTAGAAACAACACCCCTGAGTTTTTATGTATAAATATATGATACCTAGAATACACAAGATCAGATCATGTCCTATTGCATGTACAAGTACAAACCCACTGACACGTGCCCTTGTTGCTGAGCATATAGTGGTGTCTTTCTGGGCATTGTACACATAATGAATACTCTCAAGACCATGTGTCAGATCATCCTTACATTCATTAACTGAGAAGTTACCACTGTCGATGGTTGGGCTGTTCATCCAATCAAAGTTTTTGTTTCTGGGCTGCTTTGAATTGAAATTTTCCTAGTAGGTATATCCCTGTCCTTATTCTTAAAATAATTGGAACCCAGAGGACTTTTGACTGCTACATTAGCACCACCCACTCTGTGCAATGACTGTGATATTCTGCCATCATTTGCTTGCTACATATATTGCCTAGAGTAACTTGTAATGTTGTGGCTTTTTTAAATCCACTCCGACTTTATACCATTCTTCGATGAAAAAATAAGATTTTGCATGTCTGTCAAGTTATATGTATCCAACATACCCTGGCAAATGTTCCTACCAAAAAAACGCAACCTAACTGGACAATTAATACACGTATCTGAATGAGAATTTGTACATTGAAACTACCGTTTTCCTTCATTTTCAGTCATTCTTCCGTTGAAAAGGTAACCATGAGAATTCTACAGGCTTATTCTTCACTTTAAAGCTATTCCTGCAATTTCAAATATTTGACTCTTTCGCGTAGATCACTATATGTCGTAATGATGGCAATACGCAACATGTGTTTTTGTTTTCCCTTGAAAAACCTCGCCACTGTGTTAACTTGAAACAGCCCAATTCTCTCACTCCAACTAGTCATAATTGGCCTTACAAACACACTATCTCAGAGTGTATTGAGTTTCTCCACAATGCACAGTTTTTGGGACATTTCACCCTCAATAATGTCATGTGATGCCAGCCTGGGATTCCCATAAAACCGCATTCTTAAAGGGACCTTCTGGCAAGTGTTGGTGGCGCTTTCACGTTACTTGTGTATTTTAATAAAGTTATCACCTTTCCCGGTTTGATTTATATCATACAAAATGGTAATAATGTGTCAATTTTATTATATTGTAAATAATATATAAACACGGTACTTTAAAGAACTGAGATTTCCAGAAAAGAAAGCGCCCCAATTGCTGCATTTGCATATATTGGAATGCTTTCCAATGTATTAGATCCACCTGAAGTGAAGCCGAATCCACACCATCTTTAATGTACTAATAGAATGATTTATGTACTTTCTTTCATGCCCGACACAAGTCAAAGCACCGGAGTTCTATGAGACAATTAACTTAGAACTGGCAAGTTCAAACAGGGTTTTCTGTTTTCTTTTTGTCTTTGAATGACATCATATTATAGGCTAACTGCATCATTGTATGCCTCTGGTTTTTCAAAATCGCTACATCTGGTTCAATTGCAAAATTTACAATATTATCCCGATCAGGATGATTGTCTGCGAGTATCCCCGTCGTCAACTAGACAAGGGATGTTGAAAACTCCGAACAGGAGGCGACGCCTCATGGAATCATCAAGATCCAGCTGGTTGAATAGAGACGCCACTTGTCGGATCCCCGATTACCGCCACCTTGAACTACGGTCACATGTTTGGGACAAACGTCGCTGTCAAGACTGCTCATCGATTGGTCGCCGAGTGTTGACGCCAAGAAGGTATCGTCACATAGGACACAACCCGCGACGCGACCCAACCTCTCTCCCAAACTACACAAGACCACATTTCTTTCGAAATCGGCTTCTGTCTTTTTCAAATTACAAAGAGTAAGGCGATCCAGCATGTCACTTGTTCAGTTCTCAATCAGATCAGTCCGCAACTTTATAGTAGAGTAATATGTGCATAATTGTGCACTGGGTGATAAAAGCATGAATTGGCACACAGTCTGAAGCATGTCCTAACAGGATTTTTGGCTATAGGGCATCGCAGATTTTTGTGTAACCAAAATGGCGGCCTATTTTTCAAAAGGCTGCCATTTCTGGTATTTAGATACTTTTGATGGACTAATGTGTTTGTTTGTTTGTTTGGGCTACCAAAACATTATTTGTAGCCCAGAGCAATGCCAAAATAGAAATTTTTAGGATAACTATTCTTGTAACAGACATGGTGACCAATTTCCAAAAGCGATTCTTTTTTCAAAATGGCTTTCAATTCCCTTATTTTCCCAATTTTTCATCGACTGAATATGCATATTTTTTTCTAAAAAAAACATAATTTAATCAACCGCAATGCAAAAATAAAACCTGCAATAGGCAATCACTAACCAATTTGTTAATTTTACTAAGTGCAGACATTTATGTTACAAAGGGCATGCCAAATACAACCTGTAAATAGCAATCAATACCAGTGGCAGACATTTAAAATAGTCAGCATTGTTTGTTTCAACTTTGCTTTGTCAGACGAATAAGTCAAAACATATTTAAAAGACATGGCTTTTGTTAGTTTTGTTTGATCACAAAAATTGTGAACATTTCCAAATGGGAGGAGGCTTTTATCATGTTTTATGTTTATGTATGTCTAATGATACGAGCAATATCATTGCACAAGTAAGGTTATCCGGTAAAAGGTTTTGCCACATAATGACACCAATGGCAATCAATTATCTCTTTACCAGTGTTTTACATAATCCTATGGCCTGAGTTCCCTTGTTGTAGTACGATCTTATCCATTATTAATTATTAATTATTATAGTATTATTAATTATGTCAATTGTTCATATTGTCGAAAATGATTTGCATTCCACCCTAGTCAGTGACTATTTTTTGTAAAGTACCAATGCATGTGATATTATACGCTGATTCTGTACCTTACCCCAAGAGTAATCATATTCTCATAAGGGAGTTACCAACCTCTGCTAATCAGGTGCATGCACACTTTTTTGGTGTACATCAATCATGGCTACCCAGTGGTTGTGAAGTCATCAGTGGCCCGTGACCTGTGTAACTCATTTTAAGATTGAACAAACGAGCAATCTTCTATTTTGCCGTAAAAGGCCTACAGCAAAAAGAATATTAGCAAAGCATACTACAGGTAACTTAATAAAATTGATTATCCTCAAATCATGTTTCTTTCTTGTATTGCTGTATATAACAATATTTTATTTTTTTCTTATGTGTTTTTGTGTTTTAATTAATATTCATAACATCCTTGATATAGTGCCTAATGTGGAGGCCTCTAGACACGCACATATTTAAAAAGGAGTAATGATAATCAATATCCATTTATCAAACGACAAATACAAATTCAATCGATACTTCTATGTGAAAACAACTATGATAAACATCATTTACCAACTATTAGAATAACCTTAAGAGAATAAATTTAGGTACCTTTCAAACATATACTGTGACCATGAAAAGAAAAGACCACAGTTGTCTCCGATACTAAGAACTATGGGGATACACTGAATCATCAGTGTGAGGAATCTGTTTGTATGTACCCCACAGTGACATTGGTTAAATCTTGATCTTTCCTGCATTCAGATGCCTCAACCCGACCTAATCTGGTGAAAACACTATCCTAGACCAGCGGAGTGGAGGAAGACAAAGAATAAGAAAGACAAGAAAAAGTTCATCAATTCATAATTAATTAGGTCGGTTTAATTGTGGGAAGCCAAGCAGTTGGTAGATATGTTATGTCCTTGACTGACTGATTTTAAGGCCAAAACGAGCAGCTTGCACTTTTGATTCACTGAACCTTGCTCACCATTCTCTTTTCTGGGGACCAAGGGCAAGAGTGCATGGATCCAAGCCTTGAAATCAAAGTCATGGACCATCCCATGGTGCTTTTCACATCAAGGTCCTGTCAAAATTACCACTTTTTCCGTTATCAGTGGCAGCCTTGCATAATTGTCAACAATTGTTCTTTCTTAGTGATGAGTCTAAGAATGGCACCAAGATTCCGTGCTTTAGCGTGCAGATATGAAAAACTGAATTGCGCCAATGGCTAGATGGCTGGTAGAGTTATTATCGATCTGTAAAATGAGAACGAATCCAACAATGCTCTTTCGTATGTAAATAAATATCAGCTGTGGCTTTACATCGGATCACAACTGCAAGTGAATGATTCACTCTTATTTATGGCTGCATAACAATCCCAATGGTGGAAAGACAGATAGAGATGTCATCGGTGTAAACGACAGATTGAACACCATGGCATGAATATATGGTGTGTCCTGAGTAGGGCAGAGAAGA
>JAMKCH010016743.1:0-25059 GCA_023653785.1 Ophioderma brevispina | reverse complement strand
CAGTATCAATATGTTTAGTTGAAGATTTGTGACTATTGTAATCAACAAACTGCATTCTGTTTGTGAGGTAATTTTTGAACCAATCCAAGACAATACCTCTGAGGCCATAGTGATGCATTTTAGCTAAGAGGACATAATGATTTATAGTGTCAAATGCCTTGGAAAGGTCCAAAAATACGCCAGCAGTTGTTTGATTATTATTGGAAGCCTGAGTAATTTTGTGCACAAGCTTTGTGATTGCCATACTTGTAGAGTGTTTGGGACGATATCCAAATTGGTTTTCAAAAAGTATGTTGTGTTTGTCAATAAATGAAATGCATCTGTTAAAAACAAGACGCTCTAAAATGTTAGAAAATCCAGTACGCTCTAAAATTTTAGAAAATCCAGTACGCGTGCTCCTGGTTAATATGATGGAAAATAAACTTGATGAATTGAATTGTTACTCCCTATACGCTCAGCTCACCGGGTCAGCTCAGAAGGATTCTTGGAGATTTTGGCCCGAAATCATGCTCCAGGAGCATATATTTTCAACTCGTCTCATAGGGGCGCTATTCATTATTATGTGTGCGCTTTATATTGAAGTATTACAAAAGAACGACTTCCTGCCGGCTCGGATTGCGTGGCGTGTGTCTGTGGGCGCTCGTGTTGTTATCTAAAGGTCGTGGCAGGGATCCTAAATAAATCGGGATAGGACACTCGATCAAGAGAATGGATGCGTACTGCACACTGATCTGCATGAAATCTGTAGCTTATAGTTCGCCAGTCGTGAGTGGCGTTATTACGCTACGTCATCCCCCGGCTTACGTCATGAATACGTTTATGCATAATTAATTATGTAGCTTATCGAAAATGGTGGCGCTATCACCATCGATATCGAAATTGTCTATGGGCATTGTACACAGTGTCACCCGCCTGGTCGTGGGTTCGAATCCCACTCCAGGAACAAAATTTAGTTTATGATTTTATTTGTATTTTAGAGTTGGAGATTGGAATCATAAAAACATTAGAGTTGTGGATTGGAGTAGAAAAATATTGAATAGCTGCCTGGTCATGGTCCTGGAGCATGATTTCGGGCCACAATCTCCGACGTGCGCTCAGAAGGCCTGCCTGCCTACGCTCGCTGAATTGTCAGCTGTTTCGTCACATGACAGTCATTCTCACGTGCTGACTTCAGGTCAAAGTTCATAATTGTGTAAAGGTGTTTTTATCGGCAGGTATTTTGCAATGTTTTATTGAGCAATTACGTTGGATTTATCCACCAAGTATTATTTGGTCATTAAATATATAGCTTCACTAGCATGAAAAATAATTAAACAACAGTGGATTTTATATATTGATCAAATAGACAACATCGAGAAGGCTAAATATTCTGGTAACACTGACATAAACAATGTGTATGGGTATCGTCACATGATCATCCTGAGTTTGGTAATTCATTTCCGCGTTTATTTACACTGTCACTCACTGATCTTACGGTTACTCGACTCATTCTCTCGCGACGTTTCATTCAACTGCTCTGTCGTCGGTTGTCGCACAATGGCAGTTTTTACAAGTATTTTGTTAGCTTGTCTTTTAGGTTTGACATTTGCAGCCTCCCCTAAGACTTACATGAAGAATGCTTGCTCCAAGCCAGAATTTCGACAATGGAATAAATAGCAGGTAAAGTAAGGTCAGTTTCCCTTCAGTTTAGTTCGCAATAAAGAAATATATGAGCACCATACAGAATGACGTTTCGTACCGGACCGACTCTATTTCTAGGTTTGCAGAACGCTCACAGTCACAGTGTATTTAAAATCATGTAGCAGCAGATTTACTGAATTCACAATACAACTCCGATAAAATTACTCGCCAAGTTGTTGCTAATGTCCTTATAAAAATCATCCACAGTGGTTTGCAAAAAAGGCTTAGAAATAAACAAAATATACATCTACAATTGCTTTCACATGATGTTGAGTACAATGAGTAATGGCGCTAGTATTGTCATTGTGGATGTCGTCACTGTTGTGGAACTATAATTATATGGAAAGATTTCCCCTGAATTTTGTACCTCAGAAGTACTAATTCTGTTTCTGTTACGGTAACAATCCCTATGGAAACTCGGCAGAATAGCCATTCAAGCTACATAGTCGCCAAGCTGGTATGACCAATTACATTTTAGAAACATTTTACGTCTCATGGTCTGGAAAGTCAATCATCGTGGTTGATTTCGTAGACGGCAGAATTTACTCAGGGCCTTGTATTAAACTTGGAAGCAACGCCCGAGCAGGGATTCGAACTAGTTCCAATGATTGTAACCTCAGGTCCGACGTTACTTTTATCACTGGACATTATCGTATCTCTGACCCGAGGTTACAACAAGATGGTCGTCGTTTCGAATCCGTTTAACAGTGTGGTGTGAAAAAAGTGATTCTCACAACTCAAAATTACCGCTTGTGACGTACTTACGATGCTCTGATCTAAAAATCAGCTACGGACGTGTTCTTGAGTATGCTAGTTTTCCTTGTGCACATTCGATGTCAAAATCTGATGTGTTCGTGGTTCATTAATTTAACATTTTTGTCGATATTCCATGTAGCTGATGCGAATAAATCTCGCCATGTTTATAATGTCCACATTTTACGCATGCGCTTTGCACCAAGACTTATCGATATAGCATTGAAACTATGGATCGATTATTCATGACAGATAGGCATCGTAGTCTCTATTCCAATCATGATTACAACAAGACGTTATCCGACATTTAGCGCACGATAGATGTCGGTCTCATCAAGCATGTCAAGAGACTAGCTTTTGTTATGGTGCCCAAAGCACATGTCCCTTTACATCTTGACCCCTGACCCATTCAATTTGATTTGAGACTTAGACTGAAAATGTGAGATCGCATACCTGCAGAAAATCACGAAATTTTGATCATTTTAGTGTGAGTCAGTGAAAAATACAGGTCCAACAGTATTGTAGAGTATGTCAAGATAAAAGTGAGTCAACAGTCGGGTAATTCGGACCATTTTCGAGTGATTTGGGTGAGTTTATAAATTGAAAACCTTAAAGGATGTTAAAACAGTACAGACTTGGCATGACTTCGGGTTCGTTAAAGTTAATAACAGAAGTGAATGTACAAAGCAACCCGAAGTCATGCTCAGCAGGACTAGGATTCGAACCTGCGACCCTGAGATTACAAGTCCGAGGCTGTGACCATTGCACCACACGACCCGTGAATTTTAATGCAACTATTTGATAAAAGACCTGTGTGCCCTGTTTTGCGAGTGAGGATAATATGAAACAATTTTTATTAGCTCCGAATACTGCGAATCATTTTTTCTTTGGAGCGTATTCATTTACACTGGTACAGTTTTTTGTATACGTAAGTGCTTCTACCTTGATGCGAGTATGCCCAAATGAAAACGTTCATCACAGTAGAAGTTCCTTTTACTACATGTACTAAGTACTACTAAACTCCCTGGCCATGTCCCGACCAAGTCCGGCCCTGAGGGGCAACATTTTTATGTCAAACCTCGGCCAAGTCCCGACCCCTGCTAGCCTGGCAAAAGCGTCAAAATGCTTCAAACCTGATTGTGCGATTATTTTTTTATTTTGTTGCTTTCAATCTTGTGTATTGTAGCTTTGTCGTACAAGTTATATACATTTTGGTAGAAACTTGCGCGTCTTTTTTCACGACAACCCAAAAACCCCGGCTTTTTTGACATGCGTTGAACCGTGAAAACAAGCCCAGCGCTGCATATGCCCCGGGCAGAAAAGGGAAAGTCAACTCCCCGGCTATCAAGTCACTGCCATTCCACGGGTATTACCCAGGGGCCGGGGCCTTTTTTGATAAGCCTGCATTAAGATGACCACGTGACATGACACAGGTGAAAAGTCATACATGTGCGCGAGAGCATTTTGAATATACTCCAAAATCATTCTGCGGGTGTTTGGGGTTTGCAAGCTCCAATGTTTCCATATTGATTGCAAGCGTGTCAAGGTCAGGGGTTCTTTGAGGACCTGCTACTGGGATCATGTTTGTATACCTGTACCAGGGCCAGGTTGCTCGGTAGTTTCAAACTTGTAACTTGCCAAATATACCTTTACTATGGGACGTTATCTTGGCGTCCAGTTACACAACCAGGCTATGAGGTTGAGTTCATACATAAGGCTCAATGGTGCAATAGGTGAAGTCAACTTACAAAGATGTGCTTAAAACTTAACTGAAAAAACACTTCTGACACTAAAATCAAGCATGTGGTTGATGTACATAGAATTCCCTGGGGAACAGGATGTTCCTACAACAGCAAACATAATCAACATAACAATAAAAATTGTCCTGTGAATGTCAAGTTGCCTCAAATAATGCCAGATTTGTTGATGTTGAAATTAGCACTTCCACTATACGAGAACAAAGGTCAAGGGTCACACGGTGTGCGAAAAAGCACGCCCATGATATATTCAGTCGCAGTGAGGTTGTCTTGCGCAACACCAGATATGGACCCAAGATCAAGGTACGCATACTCACACGCAGAAATCGCTCGATAACTTATAACTTGACCCCGGTTGACCCCTGTTTGACCTAAAGCAGCATCAACTTTACGGGTTTAAAAAAAACACCGTAGAGTGGATGCTTCGGACTTAGGCTCCGAATAGGAATTGTGGAGGTAGTACCCGAAATTGATGAAAAAAATCACCTTTAACAGATTTTTTTATGAGTTCAACAATTAATACAGTGATGTAAACGTTGTGATTGAAAGATACTCTTAGCAAAAGTGAGACCAGAGCCTGTAAGTAATAGCCTGATTAGAGGTACTTGAAATGTCATCTCTTATATCTGAAGTCAAACTGATACTTCCGTTGCAGGACCTGAGATACTGACTAGTGAATGACATGAAAGACATGAATCTCAGGTTGTGCTAGCAGGACTAGGTTGTCGGTGGCTGTCACCCCATCGGGTGTGAAACACATAAGCAAATATTACGCTACACAGGTATTTCTCTATGACAATACGTGTAAAATCACCATATAAGTTATTTTTAAAGCATATTCTTCAAATGTTAATTATATGAAATGTATGAGGTTGTGTAAGATCATTTTGCTTTGGACTGGCAAAAATAATTTTAAAATAATGCATATGTTTAAATTCTTGTATTCTATAAATTTCTAATGTTTTCTATTGTTCCTCAAGTGGCGATTTTTAACATAGCAAAAAAATTAACTATTAAAATCAAATATTCAACAACAAAAATTTATTAACTCACTATTTATTCTCAAAAATAAACTCAGTGATAGTAGTGTATTTAGCACATTGAAACTGCAAAGCAAAGTGTTCAGTGCAGTAAAAATGTGAACAATCAGCACCATGAAAATGGAAAGTATACTACTTCCTGCATGTATTTTTTGTGTGTAATTGTTAGTGTTGTCATAATGTATAACAATGGTCGACCACATCCTGGCAAGCTTCCAGCAAGTCTTTTGTGTAAAATTGTTATGACTTTCTGGATGTTGAACACAATAGTTAACCACACAATGTAGCATGAGTCATCATGATTTTAATGAATGGCAGGGTTCTGACATTGCTGTTTTCAGTGAACATTAATTTTGCTAGTTGAGATTCCCTTATTTCCCTATTTTGCTGGACATGGGCTATCATCATCAGAGCCTAATCATTGTGCATGTATGCAAATGTGGTTCACTCTGCAGCAAAGTACATGCTGGTAGCATTCACCGTTGCAGAGATTGATTGAAATCTGTCCCTGGCCCCAGGGGGGGGAAAAAAAAAAAAAAAAAAAACGGTTACACACAGACTTGACTAAAGACTAGGCCTGGTCACGAATATTTAAATCTAAATGACCGTTATTGGAAATTACACTATTTTGCAGCGGGGTTAATCCACTAACCCCGACAGATTTTGAAGTCGATAATTTTTTCTTAATTTATCATGATATTACTAAGATCTTTTGAACAAAGGTTTAAGAGATAATTTTTTTAATGTCACTGGGACCGAGACTGCCATGTAGTAAATGCACATAGCAGTTCCCCAAATTACCGTTTGGAAATCCCCAATGCCCAAATCGAGCAGTTCGTGTCCTGCCCCCCCTGCCTGGCCCTATCTTCCCTGGGGCGATTTTGCACAAGCGCAGAAGCTTCTGTGTGGTGCAATACCGCTGTGCGACTAGCAGGAACCACGTACCCAACACACAAAAATATTGTGCAGTCGGCCATGCAATTCATCAAGCAATTACTGTTAAGTGTTATTTTATTAGTTTGTTTGTCAAGTAATAATATAAGCTGCTTCTTGCAAAAAATAATATTGGATTTTTTTCAGTTGATAACAGAAAATATCGCCCTCGCCAAGAAAGTATCAGGCTCGTCTTCAACTCGCCTAATATTTGATATGGTTCAGGCAATATTTTCTGTCATCATCAAACCATCCAATGAATATGTATATAAATATCAATTACACATTCTCATGTAAGCTTTAAGTTCTCACTGGCTTAACTTTAGCGATCTAATTCACTTTGAAAGAGTGCCGACTTATTTAAAGATAAATATCATCTTCAAAGTTCATTATCTCAAGCTTGCACAACTTTCCAGTATAAAAGGATGCAGGGGTAGCGTTATCTTGTGCCAAGGGGTCTTAAACTTGTTATTTTAGGTTTAGGAAGGACTTTGATTTGAGCTTAGTTATTTCACACAGTGATTAGTATATGGACAAGCATTATGAATATGCAAAAAACCTGATTTGTTTGAAAATTAAATGCACCCTCATCGGAAATCTGAGTCAGCCCTTTAATATATAGATATTTTCACCTAAAATACAGAAATAGTCCTGAAAACTTGAATGTCACCTTTGGTAACCTAGCTTATAAATGGTGAACATTATTGGAATAGTGACTCTCAGAATAGTAACAACTCTTTGCAAACCTTTTTAATTTACATATATTTGCATATTTTACCATCAGAACTTACGCCAGACCACATGAGTATATGAATATGAAAGACCTCCCCAAGCAGTGGGACTGGCGCAATGTGAATGGTACTAATTATGTGAGCACAACTCGTAATCAGCATATCCCTCAATACTGTGGCAGTTGCTGGGCTATGGGGACTAGTAGCTCACTTGCAGGTAAGTTGGTATAGAGAGGTAATTAGAAAATCCTTAAAGCAACTATTCGCACATTTTTGAAGAGCGCCCCCCAATTTTCAAAATTTGATATTTTTGCACAGTTTAGTTGGTAATTGTCTAGGAAACAATACCTCGAACGAGAATGCCTAAAAAATGCCGTTTTATCAAAACAAAATAAGCGATTTTGTAATTAAGAGAATTGGATCCCAGATTGTAATAACGGCAGAGCTGGAAATATAACGTTTATGTCCGTCCATGCGAAATCGTGCCACCTAGAGAACATAACCTCTACCTTGACTTTGCCTGAACTATATTCAATACAACTAATGGATGAGTGTAGACACGTAACATGGCGCTATTTCCCGGCTATTTCACATTGGAAGGCCGTTTCCAGCAGCCGTTTGATTAAAATTATCGGGGATCCCCGATAATAATTATTCTAGTACAAAATTCCTTCGTTTGTGACACATAGAAATTTTCGAGCTTTAACATTCACAGTTATAGTTTACTGCCAGTTACCAATGCAACCGTGTAAAAAATCCCAAATTTTTGAAAAATTGGGGGCGCTCTTCAAAAAAATGTGCTTAATATTGCTTTAAGTGGCATTAGGTCAGCTCTACTTGCAATCAGTATCCCTCTACTTAAAAGTGCAATGAGAGATTTAGCATATCAGGTGTCCCTTAAAAAATGAAAGCCCAGATTTTTGCACTGATATAAAGCTTTCCATTAATAATATCCCCATTTGAATGGATTAAGCTGAGAATTATTTAAAAGAGAAATTTCTAATTTCCCATTGGAGCAATGTGAAAGTCAGCCTATGTTTTATATTTAAATATAAGCAAATCAAGATCACCTTTCTTATTCACTTTTAAGACATTTCTGTAGCCTATACAAGGTAAGGAATATTCTGCACAGCTGTTTGACCCCATACAAATTGTCTCTTTTATTTTTAGAACAATTTTAAGCGTTGGCAACACAATTTTGACAACTGATATAAGTAGGGACATGCAAGAGCTATCATCTCTGCAAAAATCAGACAAATTCATTGCGGGAATCTTGCCATATAGGCCTACAAAGGTCATGATTTGTATGTTAGAGCGCCCTCTATATGCCCATTCTCCATAGAAAGACGTGGAAAACTAGATAAGAAAAATCACATTTGCCCACAATGAAATTTTGTAAAATTTACACAGCGTGTAGTTAGTGGACTAAATATTCCAAATTAGTTGTCAAAAGTGTGTCGCCGGCGATAATTTTTGTTTTGTTCTGGTTTTGTCATAATAAATGAGACTTTCAAACAGCTGTGTCTGAGTGTCTACATCGCTACATATGACACAATATATGGCTGTCTTGAAATCCCTCGTTGCACCTTTAATGAAGCCACATGATTCTGATGATTTCCTGGTGGCAGTATTATAATGATGGCCAGCACTCTGTATCCTTACTGTTATCTTTGTAGAGAGTACCTAGCCAATATTATTTACTACATGCAATCAGTATCAATACTAACTTGTACTAGCTCCAGGGGCGTAACCAGACCTGACCCTCCGGGGGGGAAAGACTCAAGAAGTTTTCCCTTCGCTTTCTCTTCTCTTCTTCCCTATGTCTTTTTCTCTTCTTCCCTCTTCTTTTTCTCCTTTCCTTCTCTCTTTCCCTCTTTTTCTTTCTATATTTTCTCTTCCTTCTCCCTTTTTTCATTCCCAATTTTTTGCTCCCCTTCCCGATTTTTTTGTGTCCGGGGGGCAGCTTGCCCCACTGCCCCCCACTGGTTACGCCACTGACTAGCTCAGTAGCAAGTAAATTGATAATAGTGACCTTGAAGCAAAAGCTTGTATAGACTAACATGTATATGTATTGAAAGTGAAGAAAGTATTTTAGTTATTATTAACCCATTTTTAACTTTTCTTGTTCTTTTGTTGCTAGATCGTATCAACATCAAGCGTAAGGGTGCCTGGCCATCTGCCTACCTTTCTGTTCAGAATGTAATTGACTGTGGCAATGCTGGGTCTTGTGAAGGAGGAGGACAACTTGGGGTGTTTGAATATGCCCATAAGAAGGGTATTCCTGATGAAACATGCAATAACTACCAAGCAGTTGATCAAGGTTAGCTCACCTTGCATCATACTTTGAAGAAAATTTGTGTCAGGCTAAATTTAAAAATTGTTTTGGAGTATGATGGGCATTGTGCCACTTGTTAGTCTTCCGCCTCAACGAGGTTGGGAGACTATTAAGTTTTCTCCAGTCCACCAGACGTCCGACCGACCGAAATTGGTTTCTGTGTTTCCAAAATTACCCTTTTTTGCACTGTACTGACTATTCGGCTAATTGCGATGTACGGGCGAGCTCTCAAAGATCGGATAAATTGGGCCGTTTGGTGCGAATTTTAGTTTGCCGGAGTAATAATCAACTGTTTGAACTTTGGTTCGATTTACTGGCAACACTGGCACATTTTGTGAGTGTCATGCGGGAGATCGGTCGCTGTACTATAACATGATTGGTCACAGACTGCTGTCTATACTGCAAGATACTGTTGAAATGTCGACAAAATAACGATTTACATTCTCGGATTATGCTATAAAGAGTTATTTAAGTTTTAACTTCAAATTAAAACTAATATTTTTGCCATACTCTTGTTATATCTTTCATTTGGAAGAGTAATGAAAATTGTGCAGGTGATTATAATAATTAATAAGACCCCTACTTGCATAATAAAAAATATTGTTGTGTTTATTTTGCCATTTGTACAGACTGCAAAGAATTTAACCAGTGTGGTACTTGTACCACCTTTGGTCAGTGTCACATATTGAAGAACTACACCCATTGGAAGGTTGGTGGGATGATGGATCTGTTGAAGGCAGGGATAAGATGATGTCTGAAATTTTACCGAAAATGGTCCAATAAGGTATGAATATAATGATGTAGTAAACTGCCAGTCTGTGCCAATTACGGAACAATTCTGTATTTGGTCATGCTTAACAAGTATATATTGACTTTCTTGCATTCTGTATGTCAAAATTCAACTGGGGTAGGGACATCAGTAAAAGAGACATGATATTTTTTTAGGATCAGTTTCTCAAATTTGGCATATGATTGGTTTTAGAATACCTACGTGAACATTATGGAAGGGTTATTGACCAAACAAAGAAACCAAAACAAACGATTTTTTAACTTGTTTGCTTTCCTAATCAGCCCATAGAGAAGCAATGCTTGAATTCTTGTTCACGCAGAAAATGCTAAATCATGGTTTTTTTATTAAATAACATGGTGTTGTGGGGCTTATTCGCATCAGGTTGTAAGTTTAAACCATTTTTGTATAAAAACCCAGTTTTGGAAAACAATTTGTTGGCGGCACTTTTCTGGAAATGTCCCTTTAAATTGTCTCCTTTAAATTACAGTCAGTGATCTGTATGACAATTGTTATATTGCCTCCTTTTTTCTGATTAAACTTTTAAAAAAATATCATTTCTCAATTTTATTTGAGAAAATATTTCTCACAGGAAAAGAATTTGTTACTATAAAAGAAGAAAGGAATACCCCTAGTTTTTTTGCTAAGTGCCCTGGTTTAGATTGCACAATAAGGGAAGTGGGGAATTCCCAAGAAATGCTAAACGTATAAATTGAGTCAACTTGTTTATGCCTTTAACAGCTCAAAACATGTTGAGGGATAGGTAAGTCCCCCATAAAGTATTAAATGTGAAATGGATTCATTTTTTGTGGAGTCTGATTTGAGGTGCTGCTAGGTTATGTTTATGCATGCCATGATGAGGTCATGAGATTATTGTTTAAAAGTTTCTAGCTTAATGAAGTACTACGTACTTGGTACTGAAGACTGAGGCAGCAGTTGAAATCAGAGCTAAACTAGAGCTCTGGAGCTATACAGGATAATTATAGCTAGTTTTACTCTACATAATGGTAGATTTGAGTTTAATCTACATCTAGTGCCAGGATTAATATTTTGGATGCCCAGTCCGGACTTTGGATACTAAATTGTCCCGGCTGTCGCTTTTAAGCCAAAGAGCTTTTGTTTTCGTAATCAAGAAAAGGGATTCCCAAGTTTGGTACTATATGAGGACATAGCGACCGACTGATGGCTGGTATAGATCTGGATTTTATATTGTGAACCTTGCGTCGTCGAGGAAGCCCCGTCGTTCTTGAACGGCTGACAAAAATTACTTTTAGGACTGAGAAGATTTCCAATGGAATATACCCGATGATTTATAAGCGTGACTTTGCCATGCTGTCATTTTGGAGTCTTCGCTGTGAGGCACATATTATAGTTGAACTGAACACTACTTTTAGTTGGAGACAAATGAACTCTGAGTAGATTGAATTGTTAGTGTCATTTTGAATTGTATAGATAATTGTACTTTGGAATACCAAATTATTGAACCAATTACAAATCATTAAAATCTGTTATATTATATAAAATTAAGATCACTTGTGCACAGGTCATATTTGTGTTTGGAAAGGTATTTCTGACCTGACGTCTACGAGAAGTCATAACACAAGCAAGACGCCACGTACATCACAGGCTGACTCAGAGAATTTTCTAGTGACCTTCCTCAATTTGTAACATTGTTTTTAATTCTGCTGCTAATTTGAATTAATAACTTTATATTTCAAAATCTCTGAGTCTCCCTTTAAAGCCCCAGCTTGGGTATTGGAAATATCTGATAACTAAACAAACAGGAAGTGGTGTTTTAATGCGAAACTGAACAGTGAATGAAAGGCTACTCAAGCTAACTAATATACAACCATCGTGTGTTCGTAAACAGCCTATAAAAATAGCTCAACTAACCTTTATCTTGCACTTAGTACCAGGAACAAATAACACAAATTCTTTAAGGCACAGTTCGGGTCCAATTCGTAAAGCCTTTTCCCCTTTCAATGATCGCAAGTTGATTATATTGCACGATTGAAAGGTAAATTGGAATAATGTAATACAATATAAATATGCAAAGCTGTACGAAGAGGCGGCTTTCAAGTAACCCTAAAAACCGATTACCTGTTGATCTTAAATTTCGGTAAAGGTCTTAAGTGCATAGCGGCCATTTGTAGAAATGCCTTAAACTATTACTAGTTTTGGTCAGTGGCTCTTGAAGTGCTTCTTCATGCAAAGGTCGCCTGAGTAACATTTCAAGAGGCATTGATCAAGGAAAGGTAAGTTCAGAATAACGTTTATGGCCAGCACACTGAATGATTTCACCATGCAGCGATTGCATTTGTGACCTTCTTGCACTTGCATGAAATATATGGGCAAAAATGGATCATAATCTCTCTTCATTTTCCTTTAACACTAACAAACCGTTCAAAATAATGAGAATGGAGGGGGTAATGTGTACACTGTATATCCACTGACATCATCTAATGGGCCAAAAAACTGCCATTTTAGGTTGATGCTCACTTTTATCTGACTTTACAAATGGACAGTTTTTTGGTTTGAATGCTGGTTTCCTCCCCAAAATCGGTTTGCCAGCACTTTGCTTACTGAATTATCTTCATTAGTATCTGCAGCTGGGAATAATGGGACAGAAGTGTAGAATCCTTCCAGTGGTGAAGTGTTCAAGGAGTATCACGTATATCTTTTGTGAGTAGGAATTGGTTAGTATCTACATAGATAACAAACCCTCATAATTTGATGGCTTTGAGATGGCTTGCCCCCGTGGTTGCAAGCCATCACCAAAAGCCCTATTGGACTATTTTTAATTTGTATGCTGACTTTCAAATATTATCATGAAAATGTTGAGTTTTGACATTTTTGAAAAAAATTGAAAATGCTAATTCTGAGCGACTATGGTATAGTCGCCTGCAAGGTTTACCTTTCAAAGTAGCAATCAATTCAAAATTGGATCAATTATTGCCTCAGTATCTTGTCAAAAGCCTATTATGACAGTTTTAGTTCTAATGGACAGATGAAGTAGCAGCCATAGTAATCTAATCAGTGTCTACCCATGTAACATTTTTATCTGTGTCGTCGGCACGAGGGCACATAGGAGTGCATTTGGTTGTGTGTGTGTATTGTGGTAAAATTGTTAACCCTATATAATTGCCCAGTTTCCACATACAACCACTCCTTTCCATGGGCAAAACGGTTAATGGCCCTGGGATAGTGCCCCACAGTTATCCTCTCAAGAGTGGGTCAAAGGTCATCCAGTAGTAGGTAGTAGAATCTGTCCCCATCATGATCAGAATTTGCAAATTGCAGGTGGTGTATCCATCACATATGTCGATCAATTTCAGGACACTTGGATAAATGGTCCTTGGGTAGTCCCTGTGTTGGTGACATAATGTGACCTTTGTGACCTCATGTGACCTTGGTGAACCAATGTGCACTCATCCCTCACAAACTGACGACGGAAGATGACACAGTGTTTGGTAAGTGTATTTTATCCATCTTATGGGCTTATGAATGACACGGCTATGCTAATATGTGGCTACATTGATCGGGTTAAACTTGTTGATGTTATTTATGTATTTATTTATTTAATTCTAACATATAGGGCCTACAATTGCCCAAAATTCAAAAAAACAAATATATTTATTTGTTAAATTACAGATTAACCACATCATCTCAGTTACTGGCTGGGGCGTAGTGAAAACGGTGTTGAATATTGGGTTGTTAGAAATTCTTGGGGACAACCATGGGTAAGACTTATCTTACATTTTATTTAAAAGTTTTTAGTAACCCTTATTGATACTTAGGAATATTAAATTGGATTATAGTCAAATATCACATTGGCTACTTCCTGTGAAAATTAATGTCCAACTGAATGCATAACAGAAAATATATAGCAGAACTGTTTTGATTTTCAGTCAAGATTTTGTTAATACAATGTATAAGCCTACTACATGCACTAGACCAAATGTGGATGCTCTCAGAAGTGCTAATCTGTCCAACTAATTAGTCAAGTAAAAATATTGAGTGTCCCCTCTTGCTTCCTTATATATTTAGTCTATATTTAGACTCTAAAAGGCAAGTTTCATTATAATGTTTTATTGTAATTTAGCAAAATTTATTAAAATTTAGTTCCTCTTGAATACATCCGCACTTTTCAACAGAGCAAATGCAGCGTGATGTCAATTTTGATTCTCATTTCCTTTTCTCTCTCTCTCTCTCCTCATGCATTGCAGGCTGAACAAGGTTGGTTTCGTATTGTAACTAGCAAGTATAACAATGGCAAAGGAGACGACTACAATCTAGGTATTGAATCAGAGTGTGCTTATGCTGATCCAATTGTGGTATAATACTATCAAGAATTTCTAAAGTACATAAGGGTGGTAATTTTTTAAGATGGTTCAACAGTGTCTTAGTAATCAAAGAAATATAGAAATTGGCCACCCTGGGTGGGTGCTGTAACTGCTGGTTATCTTTTAGATCTGTAAGGTAAACTATTAAAACAATTTAATTCCACAGCAAGAAATGTTCAAGAAAAAGGCAAGAAAAAAATGGGTAAATCTATAGATAGGGCCGTTGCTAGAGGGGTGTGGAGGGGATGTGACACCCACCATTAACAGAATTCTGTCAGAAAAATTAGCCTTTGGTCAGCAAATATGTAGACTTGCCAACAAAAAATATTGGCATTAATGTAAAAAGATGTAGTTTGAATGTTTTAATGAAATAATTTGGTAATGGTATTATGTTAGTGGATCCACAGCTTTTTGAAAGTCTCATTTATTTTGAGAAAACCAGAATAAAACAAAAAATATCAACGGCGACACACTTTTGGCAACTAATTTGGATTATTTATACCACCGACTTCTTCCTTGTAAATTTTACAAAATTTCATTGCGGGCAAATATTATTTTTTCTTAAAATCCATTTAGCACATCTTTCTATGGGAAATGGCAATATAGAGGGCGCTATAACATAGAAATCATGACCTTTCTAGGCCTATATGGCAAGATTCCCGCAATGAATTTTTCTGATTTTTGCAGAGGTAGTAGCTCTTGGACTCCCCTACTTATATCAGTTGTCAAAAATGTGTCGCCGCTGCTTAAAATTGCTCAAAAAATAAAAGAGACAATTTGTGTGAGGTCAAACAGCTGTGGATGCAGAAGTTGGTCTCATCTTCTGCCCTCTTTTCAGATTTTTAGATTGGTAAAAAAATTGGGTTTATCCGCCAAGTGCAGCGAGCCAGCAAATTTTTAAAATTGTGTTGTCAAATTAACAGTTCTGTCGACAATCCCCCATTGAAAGTAGTCTGGGAATGCCTCTATCTATAGACTATAGTTAATCATGTGAGATTGTTATAAAGACTGTGATTTGCAGTTTTCTTCAAAACCAAGTCTCATCAAATTTGCAAAAATTTCTTGTAAAATTAGTTGCATTACAGTATTTCTGTAGTTGATCAGTAGTGGGCATAACTCATGGATTGTGAATTAACATCATGGCAGGGGTAGAATTTTATAGCAGAGTGCGAGAATCAGTCTTGATTCCCAAAAATGAATTTTCTGGGAATCATCTAATTCGCTACTGTGTTAAATTCTAAAGTTTACGAGAATCAACATTGATTCCTGCAAATCAATTTGCAAGAATCGATTCTCGGATTCTCACCAAAATTCTAGCCCTGCTTGGCACAGGTGTGCCATCTAGGTATGTGCAATATAAAGAGTAGGACTTGTTATACCTAAATAGCACAATGAGAACATTTCTCATATTAATATTTCATGTATCTGCATCTGTGCAGTTATGTCATGATCCTGATGCAATGTAAAATGTCTTTGTTTTAAAGAATGACTCAGAGATTTCAAAATAATTTTTTGTGTATAAAACTAAATATAGTCACCTAAAATGCTCAATTCAGAAGTTTGAGATGTATCGGATTTTTTCGTTTTGATGAAGTAAACCTTGTATAGTGTAACAGTACAATTATTAATATGATGCTGTGTATAACAAAAATTCCAGATCCTGAATTTTATCACGAAGTTGTGATTTTCTATATGGAGGACATTGATTTGAGCTTAGCTATTTCAGACAGTGTTTAATATGTGTACAAGTAATATATATATGTGCAAAAAGCATGAATAGAAAATTAAGGGTGCCATCCACAGGAAATCTCTGAGTCAGCCTTTAAGTCTGTGGGCACATCTTTCAGATGTTACACTTGTGTCAAGTTAAAACAAAGATCTTATTGCAGCATGAAAAAATGGTCAATAAGCTACTTCACATTATAATTTGTATACAATCAACAAAAGATTGAAATATAGGACACGTAGGCATAAATTTATGTCACAGCAATTTTAACTAGAGTAACCCTTCAAGGGTAAGTGATCTTGAAAAGTGCTATGCATTTTGAGTTACTCAGAATGATGAGTACATTGACTAGTGTCTTATTTGTAATATGGTATAGTTACTCAGTTTGCCCAATAAGGAGCTGTCATTTTCTTCACAAGGGGAATCCCAATCATTCATCATTACAGGTTTATTTTAAAATCACACTCGCACCCAAGTACTTGGATGGTCAGAGTTATTATTTTTATAATCCTTCCAGTTGCTAACAACCTAATGTTTGGACTGCTCCCATCTTTCAGGTTGACTTTGATCCCAGAAAATTTTCAGTCTGAGACTTTCTCTGGCCATATCTTTTTTCATTATTTTGATGCCAATTTCAGTTTATGGAATCTGAATTAAAGATGCCTCTCCTATTTTAGTGTTCAAATTTTATAACCCTCTGCTTTAATATGTTACAAAGTGTGTCCCCCAGATATTTGAGACCCCTTCCAAAGAAAACGACAGCCCTTCGAATTGGTCAATTTTAATTTTGTGCCAAAAATACAGATCATGTGCAGCAAACATTTGGTGTATTTACAAAGTGTACTTAGTTTATTGCAAGACCACACTATGTCTGCTGGCTGAATACATAAGTAAAATTAAAGAACTAGTTGACATGTATTTTACAGTTAAACAATCAAAAATTATTATAACATTGGATTTTACAATAACACACACACACACATTACTACATATAAATATCTTGTAATCAAACATTCATTTCTTTATTTTAAGATGTAAATGTGACCATTGGATATGTATGTACTGTAAACTACAAATTTGTGAGCAGTTTATTCTTGTGAGAATTTTACAAGCGCCATCAGTATGTAGACCATTCGTGCATATCCTGAAATACAGTTTCAATTACATGTAGATCATGACTCAGATTTTTGGCTGAGATTTTCACAAACTCAGAGTGTGCACAGATAGTGGTCTCCTCCATTTTTTTTGGGGGGGGGATTTGTTTAAATTGTACATTCTCACAAAGAAAATCCTGTCCTTGATCTTTTGTAAAGAATTTGTTGTTACATAGTGATGTTTTATGGTACTCTTTTTAATCTTGTACAATTTATACTCTTGTCTTTCCACTGAGACACTTGTGTATATACATATGTACAGATATATAACTCATAGTAAATGTAATATATACAAACTGTTTGGGCAGAATTAATGGCATGAAATGTCAAATTTGTCCTGCTGAAGTGTTATAAGGTATATAGGACCAAAGGTTTAAAATTGTGTTATAGATGTACTAAAGTGAGATAATAAAATGTTGAAGGTGCATGGGCTGGTTGCTAATAGCCTCATCCTCAGGACTCCAGATTTTACCGAAAGTGATCAATATTGGTGTCTGAAGTAGCTCTTTTTCTCATTTACCCTGTAAAATACTAGGGCTAAAAGATATTGGACCTTATGAGCGAGAAGGTGACCCATTTTGGTCAACCAATATTAATTTTGCATGGCACTCTGGGACAGAATGGATTGAAATATCGGCATTACAACATTACAGATGAGGTATTGGGATCAAGGTTAATCAGTCAATATGAAAATCAAGATAAACATTAATGCAGGCCATACCCCTTAATATTACAATGATTGAAGGTGAGGAGGACTGTTTCTATGAAATGTGCAAGTGAATATTTTTATTTTTTTGTGTGGTTTTTATCTGCAACTTAAAGCCAAAGCAAATATTGATGATTCCATTTGTCGTTTTAGTATTGTTGATATTGTGTGGTATTCCTTTCAATTCTATTTGTGCTGTAATTAATAAATTATATGCTTTATGCTTTCTACATTCTTGTGTCACTATGTCAACTTTGTTATGTGTACTATTGATAGACAAAAATTGTCATTTTAAAGCCACAATTCTTCTATAATTTGAAATACCAACTGTCTCACAATTGCTAGATTTGCTAGTGTTACATCATATCAACATATAATATTTACTGTTTTTGTGATAAAGGAAAAGCTTTTTAAACATACCTTAAAACTGTACTTTTTTACTATTTCGTGATGTGTCAGGATTCTAAAACATTTCTCAGCTTTATCACTTGTAGGTAACTTTACTACAATTTACAATAATACAAAAAACCTCAATTTGGGCAAAATTTGAGGGCATTGTTTGTTTACATCCTGAAGAATATGACAGTGGCTTTAAACCACAAATTTCCTCTTTTTGTTGAGTTGGTCACAGCTGTTTGAGTGTCTCATTTATTATGACAAAACCAGAATAAAAAATATCGCCGGCGATGCAGTTTTAACAACTGATTTGGAATATGTAACCACTAAATCCATTCTGTGTAAATTTTACGAAATTTCAGTGCGGGGCAAATATGATTTTTTTTAAAATTAGTTAGTTTTCCAAGTCTTTATATGGAGAATAGGCATTATAGAGGTGTGCTTTATAACATACATCATGACCTTTGCAAGCCTACATGGCAAGATTCCCGCCATTGGATTTGTCTGATTTTTGCAGAGATGATGAACGCCTTGCATATCCCTACTATACAGTGTCAAATGTAGTTGCCATGCTTTAATTCTAAAAATAAGAGACAATTTATATGGGTCAAAACTGTGTGGTGGAAAACTTCTACTACTGCACTGTTGCCAGATGTGTTGGGTTAACATTTCATTTGGTTGAACAGCTTGCCAACGAGATGCCAATTCAATGGAAACTGATTTGTTACATCCTAGCACCAATATGATATTTTACAAATTTTTGTGCAAGTCTTCACTGAACCGTTTGTATTTTGTTGGTAACTCACGTTCTCTGCTTTGTATGTTTTTTGGCATGAATAGCTTCTACAGGTTGGCAAATGGAAATCAATCATCAAGGATAGAACAGTAGCATTCATATGATATGCCAAAGAGAGTGCAACATGGTAGTAAAAGAACTTGCAAGACAAGACTCAAAAAATAACATTGGGTTTTAAATATAGTGAAGAAAATATCACTGTTTTCAAAAAAACTATGTGGGTGTGTATGTTGGGTACTGTGTGTGTGCGCGCTGGGGGAGAAAGGGGCACTCTTCTAGAAAGCGGCTATCACCCGTGTCTAGGACCTAAATTACATAAAAAAATTCTGGACACCAAGTCATTACAACACCTGCCAGTTCATACACACTGTATGTAGTTCTGGGTGTGTGAAAAAGACACTGCGGGAGGAATCTTGGTATAACAAGGTTTGAATGACTGAAATGATATGGTCTGTGTTTTATTTATTTAGGGGTATATTTGATTCAACTATTTGCTTAGGGTACATGGGAAGACAAGTACTTGTTCTTGAGTGCAAATCACAGCTTCAAAAGTATAGATTATGGATTTTTTGCTATAGCAGGGGACTGTAGTGAAAGATGTGTGCTTTTGATAAAATGTGAATGTTTTTGCACATAAAGTACTTTAGGCATTGATAATCCATAAAAGTGATGGAAGCACTTCCCAACCCCCCTTCATGGCCCCCCGATTGGGTTTCAAGGTTATACATGGGCATGTAACAATGAGTGGAAAAAGTCAATTTGGTGTGTCTAGCTTAAGGATTGAAAATAAGGGAAAGTTTGCCTTATCTGTTATGCTTAGGTTTCATGTTATCCACACAAAATAGGTCACATGTAAATAGAATCCAATAGAGCTGTTGACTGTATTTGCCATTTTTTTGGTTAAGAAGCTAAAACTTAGATAGTCAAAAACTATTCCTATTATTTCATTCTATGAGCTGTGGGAACCAACAACTTTTTACAAAAATTGGAGCAACTTTAATTTTTGCCCCTGTACAACGAAAAATGGAATCTTTCACCATTTGTTAGTTTCACCCCATAATTCCAAAAACTATAGCCATAGGTAGTGATAAACTATACCTTTTGGATCCTTGTAACAGACAACATCATGGTATGATTTTCAACACAATCGGGAACATTTTACATATTGACCCCTGTGTAACCTTGAACTCCAAGCAGTGGGAGGGATGAAAGGGTGTGGCAAAAGTGCTCCCATTCAAATTTTTTTTTGATTATCAATGCATAGAGTACTTCTGTACCAAAAATCAGTTTTATTTAGATTGCACACTCGCATGAGATCTGTGCAGTCTACAGTCCCCCACTACTAATGTTTGGACACGAATGATACCCCTTGTCAAGGGGAAGGTTCCATGTGTGTGTGTGAATGCAAGTGTATTATAGTCCCAACTTAACACACTGAAAGGCTCTCATTAAAATTATTCTGGGACAAGTAGGATAAATGCCTATATAAATGTAAGATTTCCCAATCATTCTAATTGCTTTAAAAACTTAGAGATCCTGCAGAAAAAATCCAGGAGAGATATTTTTGCCAAATGAAGCTATCATTACATTGACATTTCGTTTAAAGGATAAACTACAAATACCCATTGCTAGTTTGGCTGGAAGATTCCCCCATACAAAAACAAAGCATGTTCAAGCAATATTGAGAAATCTGGTGGTGATGATTTCCCCTAGTTCTAAACATATAAAAACAATTGGGTCAAATTTGGTACTCACCAGTAATACCATTGAATAGTGTAATGCTGTGGCAAAATTAAAATAGAATGTAAGAATGACAATCGGATGAATAAGGTAAGCTGTGAAGGTGAGACGACTTGGAACTATCCAACCACTCCAAGACAAGAAATCATTGATCATACCTAGGAGAAAGAGAGAAATGAGTTAGTAACACGATGGAAGATATATCTTACAAACACCTCAATCAGCCACTCGTTCTGTTGGGACCCTAATTACCATCCAATATCAGCTCAATATGATATTTATATTGGCTTTTATAAGCGCCATTCCTACAAGATCACATCGCTGTTGCCTAGTATTATTATTATGCTGCCATCAGGAAATCCTCACAATCAATTTGCTTCACCTAGGCCGGAAGCTGGTCAAGCGCTCAATCCTATCAGCACTTAGATTGTAATATTATTGATAGCCAATGATAACACCTACCTGGGTCCACGTGGGTCTTTCCCAAGTGCACAACACATTGACTACAGTGGGGCTTGAACCCACAACCTTTGGATCATGAGTCAGCTGTTATATCCACTGGACTACATGTACATGTGCCCTCATGATACAAAACATGGGAAGTGATCAATCTTTTTAACCCCTGTTTTATTTTTACTTTTCATATAAAATTATACACAGGATACCTGTCTCTTTTGAAAGAAGGAAACAATTCTAAGGCATCATCATTATTACACTTTAAAATAAAGATTCAAAGTAGAACCCTTTTTCTGCCATCTATATAAAACTTTTCCATGAAGATGATTCTATAAAGAACTAAAAAGTTTTTGTAAGCTTCAGAGAACCCTTTTGATTCTTTAAAGAACTATTTTTAGCTCAACAGAACCATTGCAGAATATGCTTTAGTTCAAGAACCATGAAAAAAAGTTCTAGAACATTCTGAGGTTCTTTAAAGAATATAAAAGGGTTTCTGTAAAATCTGAAATGGTTCTATAAAAAGTGGTCACTCACCTCCATAGCCATACTTGCAGGCAAAGATAACCCAGCCAATAGCAAGCGCCCAAACAAAATGACTTAATGTCCCATAGATAATCCTTGAAGCCAAGCTCATCTCATACTCTCCTTTGTAGGAAGGATACAGTCCATATACTGCTCCTATTGCGAGACCTGCTGTAGTCACCCAACACAATGCTACAAAGATCTGAAATGAATTGCACATACTTAGGAAGGTGCATACATACATACCGGGGAGTCTGTGATGAAATCATGATATAGCATGATGTTGAACAAAATACAGTACCATGGAACTAGACTTAAAGCTTATATATGGGAATAATGCTTAAAAGAGTGAGTCCATTCAGGAAAAATATTCAATCATACTAAATGAATCCACACTACAGTCGATCAACTTCCACTTTCTTGGAAACAAAAAATTCATTATGGTTAAGTTTCATTTCATTACTATCTTTTCTCAAGTAGTATTAAGATGCATTTTCCACGATGATGACATTCAGTGGACCTTTTTTTAGTAAAAGTGGCCTTTTTGGTTAAAATGTTTATACTTAACCCCCCAAAATGGTCCTTGTTTTGACTTTTTGAAAAAATCTCATCACCAAAAATTAGATTTTTGGTCAAATGTCTCTAATTATCGACCTTTTATGCAAAACATTCAGCATAAAAGAGGACATTTTTGTATTGTTTTGTGGAATTAGGGGTGCGACCGCAACCCCCGCACCCCCGCACCCCCCCCCCCCCCCCCCGCGCACGGACCTGATGACATTCTTAAAAGTATACTTGGACTTATTAGAAGAGTTAAAATGGTAACCAGGAAAACAAATGTCTGAAAATGGACGCAATGCTCGCTCAACATATATATATAAAGTACACTATACTCAATTCCAGATAACAGCATCACTTACTGGATTAAGTAGGACTTTCTTATCTCGTATTCTGTACATGAGGTATCCCAAGCCAATACCAACTAGATATGGAGCAATGCGACAGTAAGGTTTGTCATATACAACAGAGTTGAAGTCCAGAGGTGGTGGTCTATTGACTGCACTGCAATATCACAAATGGGTTCAAATTAATTTATTCAGAATTACAATCAAAACGTAAGGATTAGTTTAAGATCTTTTGTAACAATCTGATCTGTAACCATTGTCTGGAATAAATAATTAAACCAACTTATTTTTTTTTTTCTTGTCTAGTCCATTCTCAACCGAAGCAAATTCTTCAAGTTCAAGTTTGTTTATTTTGGCAGCATTATATTATTAACATGGTCAACTCCTTGTAGTGACAACTGTGAATATTAAGGAGGCAACCACTGATCCCTGACGTCCTTTGCTGTTTGACTGTACACATCTGTGCTTAAAGGCACTATCAGGGATTTGCTAAATCAGAAAATAGGAGAAATCATCAAAAATTAGATTTTTGCATTTCTGTAATAAGTGTAGGTATATGTGTCCTAACATACCCTACAAGTGATACAACCAAAAGCAGCATAATAAGAAAAAAATCGGATATTTTAGTCATTACTGTCCGTACGGACGCTTACGACAACACGTAACTGAATGGACATTCATATCTTTGAATACTTACTGCTGTTTTCTTCATTTTCTATCACTTTTCAGTTGGAAAAATTAACTTATGACAATTCTACAGACTTATCCTACACTTTTAAGCTATTCCTACCAATTTCAAATATTTTGACTCTTTCGGGCTCCCAATATGAATGTAGTCATTTAAAAAAAAACTTACACGACAGCAAGGTGAACATCTAAGTCATAGTAGCCAATCAGAGTGCCTGTTACTATAAAGCTGGCTATGAGTGTACCCAACACAATTATTGCACCAACCAAAGGGAAACTGAAACAGCAAGAAAAAGAAATTGTAGTTATAGGTCATCTGGTTGATATCATCAAATTGCATCGCGGCAATACGGGTTTGACTTACGATTCTCCTCTGATGTTACCAGCCTTTGTGTTCCATACTCGTACAGGAACGCTGGTGATACTTCATAGACTCTTCATTTGCCACAGGCATTCAAATTTTATGGAATGAGCTAGAGAGGGTGGGTCGATGACGCTTGCTGCAAACGTAGCTTTACTAGCTTTGTGATTGCTGCCGATGCCGCTGCTGCTGTAGTTTTCTTTTGAAGTATGTTTTGTTTGATTGTTGTTTTCTAGTTTCTTAATGTTATAAACTGAGATGAATAAACGTTTGTTTGGTAAGGCACTCGCTTTGTAGAGGGCCAAATAAATGTCTCAGTATGAAAATAACTTAATAAGACATTGTTTATATATTAACACATCGTCATAATAAGCATTTGCACTGTCACTCAATGTGGCCCAAATTGCCAAGATCTCATATTTTGGTAGCAGGTTTTGGCAACGTCAAGTATAGACCTTTTTCGATTGTCCCACAGTGTCCTTTTCAAACAAGGCTCAGCCTCATACAGGGAAATGCAATTAGACTTTATCTATAGAACTACGCACAAATTGTTATGGACTACTCCTGACTCCAGAAAAATATAATGCTAAATTGTTTGGATTAAATATTTTGAATTGCCCAATGAAAGTAGTTCTATCCTAATCCTTTGTTTGGAGCTAACTGGAAATGAAAGATAAAATTCAATTTTCAATCAATTGGTGTATCAAGTAGATTAATTTCTTATTTTTAAGCAACAATTCATCAGTCATATGAATGACAACTTCCCCAAAAATATACATGAGTTTTACACCAAGATAGATTTTAAAAAGGAATGATATAATGAAATGGAATACTCTCAGCAAATGGTTTCCCTATATCAATGAAACAAGTTGAGTCTAGCATGCTTTATTTTACCAGCATACTTACAGAAATATAGCTAAGAGAAACAAAGGACTGATTATGAAAAACTGCATGTCATTGGCCAGGTACCAACTCCAACTGATGCACTGCAGAAGTAACAAAGAATTGAAAGAGCTGAATTTAGTCAATTAGGTAATTAAGCAGCGGTTGTTGATTTGTATTTTAGCTCTATTTGGATGATGTAGGTAAAAAGATGAATATTTTTTGTTACTGTTTTGTGGTGTGTTTATTTTTATGATAACATCATGACATTTGCCTTCGAAGGAGTAACAAGATTAGCTGTTTGTGGAAGTCCAGAGGGTGGTTTGAGTCAATCCCACAATGCACTGGTTTTAGGAAATTTCACCTCAA
>JAMKCH010016742.1:0-42674 GCA_023653785.1 Ophioderma brevispina | reverse complement strand
CTCTGATATTTTGCCTTACTGTACACAAAAAATCTTGGTGATAATGCTGAGCAATATTTAAAATGCAATAATGGTATATTTTAGAGATTATTCGAACAGATCAATTTAAAATATTAAAAGTTCATATGGTAGATTCTTCAAACCTTACAGTTTCAAATAAGTCAGGTTTGCACCAATGCACATTCATAGTATTAGGCATAGATTTATTTAATTAGGATGTACAAAAAGCATCCTCCTTTGATTACTGACACCACCTAAATTTGGTTGCCCTAACGGGGCCTTGAGTATAACCCCCCCCCCCCACTTGTCAAGTAGCCATAACTTCAGTCTTTCCCGCTCAAAGAAAGGGGAGCTATTACAACCCCCTCTAAAGAACAAACCAAAAATGACCATTGAACTTGGCAACATGACCCTTAAACCTTATCAACATATGAGGGATGTCATGGTGCACCTGTGACACGAGATTGGTTCCCAATGAACTCAAAACCTTTCAAATTTAAAAAAAAAATAAATTTGAGTGACACACACATACACACATACACATAAATACACAACGCCACAACGACTGCTAAGGGTCTGGCGGCCACAAAAAATGAACAATCAATAAAACCAACTGCAAAAAACCCAACTCACCCTTTGTACCATCCTTTACGTTCATTTAGTTACAAAAAAAAAATCAAATATGGATCACAACCACATTTCGGGTGGGGGGTAAAGCAGACCTTTAAATTTCTAGGTTGGAGGTTAAACCGGAAAAAATATCATATTTGCTCCTGTAAATTCAGTGATACAAGCATTAAATTACAGACCTTACATAAACCAATCCTGTTATTTGCTGGGATTATCAGTGGCGTTATGGGGGGCAAGGGGGCACATGCCCCGGACACCACATCAGAGGGGCGCTGAAATGACGATGGGAAAAAAATAAAATGACACTGTCAAAGGCAGAGTAATAGGACTAAAGTTCAGAAACTGAGAGCCGTTTGAACTTTGAAGGTAATGGAAACTTGCTAAAACACTGGGGCCAAGTATGATCAGTTGCTTCATGACAAGAGCTAATGAGAGCTCCGAAGGCACTCAAACAAAAACGCGAGAGCTTCAGGGGCTCCGTCCCGGATCGGCTAGGGGCCAGTATAAAGTTCATCTGCTTCATGATAAAGAGGTGGGCTAACGGAGGCTCTCCGAAGGCTCTCAAAATGCTAAAACCTGGGAGGGCGCTTCCGAGGGCTTCGCCCTGGACCCCTATCAGGGGCAAGTATAGATCAATTGCTTCATGATAATGAGGATAACTGAGAGCACTCCAAAGGCACTCAAACTGCTAAAACCCGACAGCTTCCGGGGGACCCAGCCCCTCCAACCTCCCGTGGCAGTTACAGTATAGTTCATATGCCTTCAAAAAATGAGATAACTACTGAGAGCTCTCCGAATGAACTCAAACATGCCTTAAAACCCGAGAGCTTGGTGGGCTCCGCCCCCTGAACCGCCCGTAAGGTGGCTTTGCCTTGGACCACATTAGGGGCCCTAAGGCGAGTCCCTGATTCCCACCCATATTTGCTCAGCAACGCGCTGGGGGGGGGGGGGGGGGATTGGGGATGGGGGGGGGGGGATATGATCAGAGAAATATTCACCGCACGTTGGGGCATGATGGTTCTATACATTTCTACATCACGATGAAACTCTATTCTTGGCTGAGTATTTCTCGATAGGCCTTAAGTCACTGGATAAAATTAGATATGCAAAAATTTGTATTATATTTTGTTTTTAAGCCTACTGAAAGTAAAAATATTGCTTACCATTTGAAGAAATTGAAATATATCTGAGGTAGGTAAAAATAAAAACCTATATTGATGTTCCAGTTCATGTTGGGTGTGATGGTGGCCGGGGTATCCCTCGACTAATAAAAGTCCCGATAAGTCTTAAAAAATAAATTTCCGTGTTTTTAAAATGTTTTCTTGACGAGAAAATGTCTATACTTTCCCTAATTCGCCCCCCATAGTAAAAGGGTCCATATTTTGGAAAAGGAAAGGTCTATCCCCCTTTTGACAAAGTCCACCCAAGAGGCTGGGGAATTCTGGGGGGACACACAAATCTCACACTGACTTGTGTTAGATTGCCTGGCAGATGGAGAAGCCAAAGAGTTCATAATTGATATAGGTAAGGGGACAGCATGTCAAATACCTTTGATTGAATATCCTCACTTTAATATTGATCCACCATGTGTTACCGAATGCCGTTCCTTTTACTTGGCAATGATACATTTATTTACATTATTTTATGTTACTCTACGACCTCCTTCCTCATATTATAAAAGATTAAGTTTAATATGATAAAATAATTTTCTGGCGTTTTTTTGAGTCAAAATCGATATTTATATAAAACAAGTTATTTGTACTTATTTAGGGGACGGAAAAATCTATTGCATGAAAATATTTCCCTTCATTTTGGTCAAAAATTGGATTTTCGTCTGCACTGTTAAAAAATGTTCCTGAATTTTACAAGATTTACCTTTTAAATTATGCGTAAAACCCCAATTATTCAATTAATCTCAATCACTTATTCCTATACCTACATTAAAATTACGATTGAAGCAGGAAAATTGTAAATAAACAGTGCGCTAGAAATAATACTACACACATTTGAAAAAAAGGTAAGTATTTATACGCTGACGTATCTTATATTTCCTGTAATATTACGTTTTGTAACTTACTGTATTAATGTAAGAATATGAAATATAAAATCGTTTTACCAATTTAAAAATGTGTAATAACGTCGTGTATAACGTCATTAAAAAAATTCAAAATCTTTTTTCCCTATCATTTTTAAAAATAGTTTACACAACTCTGTAGAACCATATTCCTCCTTTTTGTATTATATTTAGTTTAATTGAAAAAAAAGTAGTAACACACTATTATATTTAATTTTAGCAACCTGCTATCAGTAAGTCATGTAGTGAAGTGGATGAGGTTTAGGACTTGTAATATTCAGGCCCCTGGTTCGAATCTATGTAAAGGTACATGTATTAAGTTTACTCATGATGATTAAGTAATTGTGGACATTTGAATGTGTTACATTACCATATAAAAACAAAAGTGTATAAACTGGTTTAAATTTTATTCTTCACGTTTTCCCTTTGTTTATGCCTTTTTTCTCAAAAAATTGTTTGCCTGAAAATTAAAAATGTTTTACAACCACGTCGGTAACGGAAATTCAAACGGTTTGTTTTTTGTGTTTACTTTTTTGGAATGCATAGCTTAGCTACCAAAGTGAAATGGTCAGGACCGATATTGTAATAAAACGTTTAATTCTGAAATTGTTAATACACCACTTATGGCAATCTGGTATCTCCCCCCCCCCCCCAATTAATCCCCCCCCCCCAATTCAACAAGCTGAAATTCTTTAGCGCCTGTTGTAGATGTAGAGAGTATCCTGTGTATATGGATCTGAGACCTGGACCATGAGAAAGAGCTACAGGATAGAATGGATGGCACCCCTAAACAAAGCTTCTGATGCGAGTAACAAAAACATATCCTGGCGTGGCAACAAGACCAAAGCACAGATAGGCAATATGGAGATATCCCTCCAATTTCATTTCTGGTGCCCAACGCCGTGCACGCTTTGGCCGGCATGTCATCGTTGTTTGTTTTGGGCGAGGCACAAGTAGTCTCGACGTACATTGTTGAAGTTACCATGCCCAAAACAGGGTTCGTCGCCCCCCTTTAAAGCAATATTGGCACATTTTTTGAAGAGCGCCCCCCCATTTCAAAAATTTGATTATTTTTGCACAGTTAGTTGGGTAATGTCTAGGAACTATACCTGCGAACGAGAATGCTAAAAAATGAGTATTTAATCACAAAAATAATAAGCGATTTTGTAAATTAGGAATTGGGATCCCAGATTGGACTTAACGGCAAGCTGGAAAATGCTACTTACGTTATGTCCGTCTGATTGAAATAGTGCCACCCGAGAAAAAATAACCTTCTAACTTGACTTGCCCCGACCTATTAAAACAAAACTAATGGATGAGCGTTGACACGTACATGGCGCTATTTCCGGCATTTCACTTGGAAGGGCCGTTTCCAGCAGCCGTTTGAATTATTATCGGATCCCCGATTATAATTATTTTAGTACAAAATTCTCTTTGTGACACATAGACATTTTCGAGCTTACCATTCAACAGGTATTAGTTTACTAGCCAGTTTACCAATGCAACCGTGTAAAATCCCAAATTTTTGAAAAATTGGGGGGCGCCTCAAAAAAATGTGACTAATATTGCTTTAACTACATTAGTGATTGCTCGAGACATCCAGCAGGATCCATCTTACATCCCCAACCTCATTGACAAAAAAGGGGACATTTGGCGTACATGGTGAACAGAATCTCGGCTGCGGCCCGTTAGATAGATAGATTTTACACAAGTCAACTAACAATACGTTGAAGCTGAGAGTTTACGCCGTTTTTACGTTCCTGCAATGGTTTCGTATTTTACTTGCTCATTATTTTACGTTCTGCCACGTTGTGAGTCCCAGCTGCCAGCCACATCCCTGTTTTTTACAGGGTTTTTTTAACAGTGTGTCATACATGGTGTGTCTGTGGAAAATTGGCAATTTTGCAGATCGCAGACTGTATGGTTTTGTCTATGTGACCCATAAGGTAGGTGGTACTTGTTTAGGGATCCATGGAAAGAGGCGGATCATAGCTATCCACTTGTACCAAAAGCATACGCATTAGGTGGTTTATAACTAATTCCGGAGGGGGGGTAACTGCCCCTTGGTAAACCGTGTTATATAAAAAAAGCTTGGTAAGACCAGGGTTAAGGCAAACACCCCTATCTGATAAATAAATAGTCCCGTTATCGGGGGAGGGGGGGGGGGGGGGATTTTTTCTAATCAAATCAATCATGAAAATATATTTTAATTTAAAATCACTTTTACAATAGCAAAAGTTTTATTCGGATGTACAAGACAACATACTCCATTTTAAAGGAATCTTGCAAATTACCCGAGGAATACAATGGAATAGTCCAAATACAACTTTTAAAGTAAATTTTGTTACAAAAATAGTAAGCAAGATAATAGCAACAGTACAAAATTCACTTTGCCTCCCCCAAAAAGGGGCATCCTTCAGCGATATAAATAATGACAAATATCAATAGTATGACAATGCCCATTCCCTATTTTTCAAAACTAGCAAAGTATATGGTGATTTTTTACAACCCAAAAAAGTTACATGGAGTGATTTGTTAACTGAATTTCGGCTAGATATACTTTAACTGTCCACAGAAATAATGAATAAAATAAGCCTGGCAAACTTTGTCTACTATCTGCAAATTAGCCATTTTTAGCATATTCTACTATTTTGAGTAAACCAGAAAATACATGGACACCCCCTTCTGAACATGGACAATCCAATTTCTGAAGATCTTTCTGTTGCTATGTAAAACAAAAGTGAATTGTCAAATGAAATAAAAATGAAATTCTAAGATATTCCTGTTTACAATTGGTACCATCTGAAAAGGTAGGAATATTTCCTTTTTTCCCGGTGTGGGAGATACTCATAGGTCATTTTTAGGGGGTTCCTAATTCTCCCAGTAGGGGGGTACTCAACATTTTTATTACCATCATTGTAATGTTTTATGACCCTTTTTCAACCTAAAGTATTGTAACGGTAACCGGGCGGTCCGGGGTTACACTGTAACTGTGGGTCTGTTGGGGCCGGTGTAGAATTAACCATTGTCCGCGTACTCTAGCCGGGAACAATGGTGAACAATAGGGGGATCGATTCAGTTGACCTCTTTACGCAACATTAGGTTTCACGCTTATTTGCCGTTATCGTGCTATGGGAGCCTCGGACTATGGCTTCCACCGGACCTATCTCCTGCTTTCACAACCGGAACCCACCATCCCTTGGCCAGAGAATATCCACTTAAATGCGAATCACATTTTATCATTCACTCAATTTATTTCAAGCCCTTTTTTTAAAATGCTGCTGGACCCTACATCAAATTACAACATTCTTTTGTAGTCACATCATTGGATTATGTATTCAATTTCATGTAGTATCAGATCCAACAATTTCCCGAGTATGTAGGATCAGAGCAGCTACATCCAAAACAACGCAAAACTTGTAACCCTAAAAGTGAAAGGAAATGACCTGTTTTTAGCATGGCAACCACAATACCTAAGGCCCATTCCTAAACATTAAAACTACGGACTTGGACGCGTGCAGGACCCGAAGATTCCAGCCATTCAATACACAATTTCAACACCAATCACCCCTCTCTATCAATCGTCTCCACTGCCAACCCTCAACCTCTAGCCATATCACCCTAACTCCTCTCTCTCCTACTACTTCCTTGATCTTCTCCCCAACATACCCCTCCTTTCCCGTGTAGATTGACTAGCTATGGACCCCCCTTGTTCCCATACATGGATTCTTTATAATCCATACAAAACTTAAGCACCTTAATTGTAACACTCCAGGCAACCTTGTGTTTTATTGAATACCACACGCGAGTGACAAACGAGCTCAATGCGAACATCATATAACCATTCCACTACTCAATACCCTCAATTTACACATTTCCCTTCCACCATCTATCACTGTCTCCAGCTCCGACAAAACACTGGTTGCAAAGTTAGAGTCAAGATTTGGATTGGCTGTCCCATTTCAACGTCCTTCCTCCATGTGGGAATTTCTCCGCACCACTAATCCTTCCAAGGTATCTACTTTCCCCCTTAATTCCTTTCAGTGGGAATTTTCCGCACCCACTATTCCCTTCAAGTCACCTACTCCAAAATAGGCTACAGCTTAGATTATGTGTGGGTCCATCCATTGCAATTCCAAGGCAACAGGTAATAATTGATAAACAAGAGTGTGAAACGCGATTTGGAGTGTTACTTGCCTAATTAGCAAATGACTCAGTAAACAGTGGTTGCAATGACTAGCAAGTGTCAGATATCTAGGGACAATACACAAAATTAACCCACCTGTATCAGAGGAGTTCACTGATAATGTATCCCAAGTCTGAAACGCATCATCGAAACACTGGGTACACATGTAATTTACATGAACTGGCACGTAAGTATTAGGCACCATTGCACCCATCTTTGTATGTTTATTCTGCAGGCAATGCAATTACTTAGTCAAATTGCCATAATAGGGGAAGTATTTATTTCCAATGAACAGAAATGTTGCAATCATAAAAAATGGAAGCATTTATTCCAAAAGAACGGAAGTGGAAGTATTTATTCCAAAGAAACGGGAAATATGAATAACCTGCCACTAGTGATCTTTTATTTCGAACCAAACCTAAGGGAAGTACCCTTTTCCAACCAACAATTACAAAGGACATGTTGGCATACAAGTATTAAACAAAATTAGGAAGTGCTATCTTAATGATTTCAACTCTAAAAATTTATCATGCCTGCATAGGTGCTATCTAACAACATATTATTCAATCTGTTCATTGTACATCATAAAACCAATTTCAGATCATAACAACGATCAATGCTCGAGCCTTATTACCGCCTACAATGGTAACATGACTGCAATTATGAAAGGCTTACATGGCAAACATGATTCCAAATTTTACAAGGCTACAAGGTAACATGATTCAAATTACACAAGGCTACATGGCTCAGGATTACAATGATTTTGCTATGATTATTATAGTTACTAGGCTCAATTAGCTGTCATTTAATTAACACAATTACACCATATACAGAGGATGAGTGATAAGTGGTGAGTGTGGATTGTGTGATGAAGTGATGGATGGGGGATTGGTGGAGGGGTCGATCAAGGTGGGTTGGGGATGAGTGGATGTGTGATGGGTGATGAAAGGTGGGTGTGGGTGAGTGGATGTGGGATGGATGTTGAATGATGTGCATGAAAGGTGGGTTGTGGTGGAGTGGATGTGTGATGGGTGAAGTGTGATTGAATGTGTGGGTGTGTAATGGATGATGTGTGATAATTTACAACTAACCTTAAATTATAAAATACATTTGTACATTGCAAACAGGTAGGCCCAGTAGAGAAACACCAGAAATCGGCATCCACCATCTTATTAATATTAATCTTTCCTGGACTAAGCCTATTAATTTCCAACCACGAAGGACATAACTCCACAAACCAAATGAAAATTTGAACTATTATTATTATATTAAAACACAAAAAAACACCATAAAATTAAAAAATTTATCATTTATTTATTTAAAAACCACTGCAACGCATTCCAGAATTGAGTAGGGATTACATTTCCTTTGAGCAAAATATACACAAACTACCAATATCACGCAATCTACTGTATTTTAGAATAGCGCATCGCCGTTTCCATACTATGACATCAAGCCAATTATACATGCAAATACGACATCGCGCCATGAATATGCAAATAAATGCAGGACATCGCGCAACAAATGTCGGCCTACCTATTGCGATCCACGCAGCGATCACCATGAAACAGGAACACCGCATTAGGATATGCATATGAAAAATTCACAAAGAAGCCATTCATTTCTCGCAAATTTGCACGTGCTTCTAAAAACACTTTAGGCAAACTTTCAAACGCAACAGTCCGCTTCTACTTCAAAATGACGAATGAAGGCAGATGACATTCTTGCCACCCAAAAAACACATTGCACAGTGAAAAACAACAACTCGTGCATTGGCGTCTCTGCCTAATGATTCACTAAAATCAAATTATAAAGATGCGGATGGCCTAATAACGTTTTAACAATGACACTCACCCAATGTCCTTCTACACACATGTAAGTCAATACACCTAAATATCCGCGAAACTGGTCAAAATATGTTATTCATTTTTACAATTGCAAACTCTTACAACACGGACGAAACTTTTACGGCCCACACTCTCCGATCCGACTGCGCATGCTCATAACAAGTCGAAAGCTTAAAGGCACACTCTGTTTTAACTCCATGTTGAAATATTAACTAATACAATACAATTTAAAACGAGGTGGAGCGATATTCTGGACGCTTCCATTCCCGTCACAGTATGAACTGAAATTTGCCGCTCCCATCTTCCACAGACTGCCTGACTCTCTCAGGCATTCGCTCTTATACGGGTTAGGGAAGGAAAATAAGTCATCTTTTCGAGTACGTTGAAAATGAAATTGCATGTTGGTATTTTAATTTCATTAGCATATTAATTACTTAAAATTATTAAAATTAATTATGGTTCTTTTTTTTTATAACTATTAAATAAATAAAGAATGATGTCTTTCACAAACCACCCTATGGTATACCCTAAAGTGAAATATGTGAATGGTTTCTTCGTTTGTGTAGAACAGTGAACAAAGAGCATAATTATTGCTCTGACTTAGGAGATATGGGAAAGAAGGCAATTATTATATTCTCACGTTTTGATAAAGGCGACCACTTTGCTATATTACTTCACCGCTACACGATATTTAACTCGGTATGTGAGAGGTGTTTTTCTTCTGTACGTTTTGCTTGCATTCATCACTAAAAAACCATTTTTTCACGCGCTGCATGCGCGCAATATTATAACATTCAAATTCTTGTTTACGTAATACTAACAGAAGAGGAAATGTGTGCATACAATAAGTACTCTCTGTAGTTAGTAATGCCACATGTTCTTTGAAGTATAAAAGTAATGCTTCCGCGATTCAGTGCTCTTCCGTGCCCGCTCTCTCGCTCTTATCATTGCATCTGGTTCCGCTCTAACCGCTCCTGAACCCGCCGTTCAGATCAGCCCACAATCCTAATAAATCAATCCAGAAAATAAATACAAATCCGGCTATCTGGATTGATCACATTTATAAGCTGATCCTACTATTTGAAAAGGTGGGATTGGCCGCACGCTTCCGCCATCAGTGTGCGCATAAGACGCTCGCTACCGTCGAAAGTCAAATCCGCCACAATTCCTTGCAGTCCCATTTTCTTCCATTCAGGTTCGTGCATTTCTTGAACCAACTTTTTGCAAGAAAAAGTGGAGAGGTGATTATCATAGAGAGAGCACCTGTTTCGGATTAGCAGCCATCTTTGGGGGTCGAACAATACACTCACCTGAAACATATGGAATGTGGTCCAGGTGCAAAGCAGGTGGGTGCATAGTTCATTTCCACCTCAGAGAGGGCACTCTCTATCCATATCCATATCCAGGGCATGATCACTCTGAGTAGAGGAGCCCCTCCCTGAATTTCACCCACAAACACCTGTCTTTGGCTATTCTTGGCCAAGTGGGACCATGTATGTTGCCTGATGAGATCATCTCTCTACCTTATCTTTGGGCGTCCTGGCTTTCTAGTCCATTCTCTGGGGTCCACTCTGTCACACGGATGGTCCATCTGTTATCACTTTATCTTGCCACATGTCCTGCCCACCTATGTTTTGCTTTGTTGATGAATTCGATGATGTCTCTTACCCTAGTTTGTTGTCGAATCCAGATGTTACGCTTCTTATCTCGAAGAGTAATGCCAAGCATTATTCGTTCCACTTTTCGTTGTGCAACAGCAAGCTTCTACATCATAGCACTGCTCAGTGTCCATGTCTCACAGCCATATGTCATAACTGCTAGGATGTATTCATTCAACACTATACTTGTTTTTGCTGTTTTTGATAACGTTATTCACTCTGCCGAAGGCGGCCCAACCAAGACCAATTCTCTTGTTGATCTCAGATAGTAGATTACCATTATAATTAGTCATCACTGTCTTTCCAAGGTACACGCAACTGTCAACCTCCTCAATAGTTTGTCCATCAACTGTTACCATGGACCGGGTGATGTAACCTCTCTCTATCATAATAATAAAAACATAATCATTTTAACACTAGCGGCTTAACCACCCTAAACAGTTTCAAAGCGTTGTCTGCCAATTATTTTACGCCGGCTCAGGAACTCGTCACAATTCATTCGCTTTAATGTATAGGTGGCTGTCTCAAGAACATACTTTACAAAAAGACGCGAATGCCTATCAGCTCTTAGTTTGTAATTTTCACATAAAACAGCTCCCCAGATTTCGTTGGGTCGACGATGGTAAGTTAGAATTAGTCTCGTCACAGGGACACAAACAAGTTGAAACCGGAAGGGGCTAAACTCATGATTTTAATGGTCTAATGGAACACGAGTCTTGCGATTTTCCAATGTATATCACGTGTCACAGCATTTTATACATAACTTTCCAAAAGTGGATGCTTTAAAAACAAATAAAACAAGTTTTGTTTGTATTAGCTAGAACCCTTTTTGGGTGTTCGAAGAACCATTTGTAAAGAACGTTTACAAATAGCTTGAGAACCTTTTGGTCTGCGGCTGTTGGAAAAAGTAAAGGAAAGTAAAATAATATCTGGCGAGTGCCGTGAACGGTCTTGCTTTGAAAGTAAACTTTTCACCGATTGCCTAAAAGCATCGTCCTCAGTAGAAAACCACAACGTTAATAACTGTATTGGAAAAAGATATTTGTTGAGCTAACAAACAAACCCAGACATTGAGTTCTTCTCAGGTGAGATTTTCGTAGCAATAAACAACGACAATTGGAACCATTACATATTGTACGCAAGTTGTCATTAGGAAAAAAAGTTACAAAAATGTTTTTCGCGCCACTTCCTCTCGGAATTACTTTATTTACCCAATTTGTCTTGAGCAGTACATTTTTATCGCATGGAATATTGCCAATGAGTATATGAGTATAGCCGAAGAGAAATATATACGGAAAAGCAATGGAACATTAATGAGAATATATATACACTGCTTCCAGTAATGTTCTTTTCCATTCTTCAGAGCGGAAAATACAGGGATGTCTTTCGGTAGAATCGTAAAACGAAATGTAGAGGAGAATATTAAAATGTAGAGAGTGGAACGAAGTACACCACAACATAATGATCAAAGCCTGCGCTCGGATACTGTACTAGAGAGAATAGTGAAATGGTCGCGTCGCGTGACGGCAAGAAAGCGTTCAAATTACACTGAAGGTGAAAGGTAGTACAAATGGGGCCCCGATCCCCTCTGTGCTATAAATGCATTAAAATGGTGCAAAATTGATATCCAAACGGCCATTTATTTACCACGGTAGAGGCAAATATGGGCAGATATATCAGGCAAGCGCCTTAAATCTGTGATAGTCATAGATGTCAAAAATACTCTCGTAACACGACTGAGATCTCGCATGCGATAAAGAACCACAAGAGTAAGGGAATTGAAGAGTAAATTTAAAATAAATAGAATTCCAAATCCAGTTGTTTTAAAGATGAGCAGACTCCAAGAATTCGTTGTCGACCCGAGGTTTTATTTGGATTGTCATGTTGAAAGAGCCAAAAAACAACGAGGAAGGAAGAAGCCGAAATTAGCTTCGCCGTCTCGCTAATTGCAAAACGGTCGTTGTTAATAGTTTACCAACTACATTATGGTAGAGTCTGGTTCCAATATCGTTGAAAGAGATACTTACTTCGTTGTGTGTGCACATTGTCCGCCTCCTTATCCTTTACATTTGAAATGCAAAGTCAAAGATAGCATATTATTGACAAATTTATTAATATTGCTGTTATAATGAATTACCACGACACGGTAGGAAAAATGGCGTTCTATCAATGTCGACATGATCTCCTCATCGGACTCTAATCTTTCAAATTCTGGCCTGTTGGAGAGAGAATATCAATATGATTCTAGGTTTTGGAAACTATCAGGTATATTGGAAACACGCCAAGCAATAGTTAATTTACTTGAGATCACCTAACCCATTATCGGAAAGTAAATGCCTGTAGCATACATTGCATCTGTGTATACACGGGGCCGTTTTCTCACGTGGTAGCCTATACGGCCAGCTACACCATGTATACCGCGGCAATCTACTGCACAGTACACACAGGGCTAATTGCAAGGCGGTAGCTGCAAAATAGGACTTACAAATAACAGTTAGTTATAGGGTATACAGACATGTGGCTACCCCTCTGCTTACCACCCCAATGCTACCCTTGTAGTTGCCCACTAGGTGGAGGAGAAGCTGGATGTTGAGTAGACAGTGACCGGAGTAGTAGTAGACACGCAGCTACCACGTAGTACCCCGTGATTACCCGCGCCATCATTTTGAGAGTGGATTGAAAAATTTCATGAAATGAGGGCGGGGGGGGGCGCCTATACACTTGGGCTCGTTTAGCATGTTGGGAAACGGTTTTTTTATGGGGGTAGTAAATCATTACGAAATTCAAATCGGGGCGCATCATGCAAAAACCCGCATATTCCCGCACATGTACTAAACAATATGCAAATATATGCCAAAAATATCAAAAAAACAAAAAGTGGCCATGAGAAATTACCGCACGCACGCTGAGAGCCGTGTTTGTAAACCACGCAGCTCAGCTAATCCACAACGGTGCAGGACTTTGCAAGACAGCGCTGTGTGTAACACCATCCGTTCTATGCAACTATCTCTAACACTGGGAAGATAGGCTATCGCCGCCCGAACGTGAGGAAACCGGAAAGTTGGTACGGAGGCCCTTTGTCTACCAAGAACCGATGTTAACGTACAAGGACTAGGGAAACTACGGAAAAGGGAAGAATTAGGCGATTAATTGCTGCGATGTCAATGGGTTATAAATTATTGGTTGTTTCGAGTTATGTGGCGGTGTATGTTCGAGCAAAATTGAGTCATAAGTTTTTAAATTTCTTTTAAAATGCCATTTTTCAGGTTTTCAGCTGACAGACACAATAATTCATGACAGTTTAAGGCTTGATCTTCTAGCACATTCGCAGATATATTAGATATTATTAACACTTAGGGCATATTAGGGGGGGGGGTTCCATAGTACCCAAGATTGTTTTGGCGATTCTCACTCGTGAAAATATTTTCGAACTATAATTTTTTGTAATTGTGTATCTTATCGATGCGCTTCTTTCCATAAAAAATAACTATAAATTTCAAAATTTAAAAAAAGAAAAAACCTAAAAAATTCCCCCCCCCCCCCTTAGGCACCAAAGGGAGGTGATTTTAAAAATAAAAATTAGCAAACCCTGTTCCCAGAAATATTTTTATGCTTATGGAGGTTCATATGCATGAAACAAAATTTAATTACATAAGCAGAAAAAATAATAACCCTTATGTGCTGAAAAAGAAGCCGGAATTCCATCATCAAACGACTGCGCGCCATTGCTGTACAAACCTATGGCAAAAATCAATGACCCCCCACACAAAAAATACAAGATTGTACAAAAATGGTAATGTTTGTTGTTTAATATATGTAAATGGGTCCTTCGAGCGATGTAAACATTAAAAATGATTTTGCAATGTGTATGCGTTTTGAAGCTGGGTCGCGGAAACTCTACTACTTTTGAGCGATTTTGACGCATTTTGAAAACAATGATGCCCCTAATTTTCCAGCGATAAACTGGAACTCATTTATATTGAACACCTGTGGCCTTGTATTATGCCCCCTCAAAGGTTGGAGAGTTTCATTTGAAAATTCCGGCGGGAAAGTGGGTTCCTTAGGGGGGGGTTCCATGGAACCCCCTTAGGCACCAAGCGTGAGTGAAACAACCTTAGGCACTTAAGTGTAATACTGATTCCAGATTGTGTTCAGCTTACTCCCCCGTTTGAGCCCGCATTGACATTTGGTATGCCTCAAAAAATGGTGGAGGGGGGATGGTGGGGGGGGAGGGGGAAGTAGCAACTCGACTATAGTACAGCGGGGAATACACAGGACACTTTTACCTTAATCTTTTCATGTAACAAAATGTGTGAGTAATATAACATCCCAGCATGGGCTTACTTCAAAGGTGACGTCATATAAGCAAATGGGGAAATTCAAGGTTTACCAAAAACTATGGGAATGATTGGTACTTATTTGGATACAAATGGAAAGAGAAACGCAAAGCTATCTTGTGGTCCAAATTGATAGGAATGGATGTGTTAAAAGGGAAAAATCACAGGGGGTGGTACCCCACCCCCCCCGAGAAATTTGTTGTTACAAAAAATGGCTAGGGTAGACGAGAGTTAATAGCATTCCTTTTACGTTTTTGAAATGACCTCGTATCTCTATTTACAGGCATGCACCGTTCTATTTTAAAAAATATTACTTAAGATATTTTGGAATAAAATCCTGGGGGGGTCTTGAATTTTGGCGGGGGACCTATGATGCTCGTTCCAAAAAAGAGCGCTTATAGTGCAAGCGGGCAACCTGTCTAGGGGTATTCTAGGGGTATCAATCAGTTGTGAGTGTGAATTGGTTCAATGATAAAAATAGGAAATGTTAACCTAACATATCAGCAAAAACCCCGAGGGGGTAATTTTTCTTGCAGTATAGCAAAAGTGTATTTTTTTTTGTATATGGTATGTTTAAAGGTATTTAGTCACGTATTGAGAAAAGGTCCCACAAGGGGTAAATTTTCCTGCAATTGGTCCCTGTATTTTAAAAAAACCCTGAAAATAGATAATTTGACCAAAACTTGGCTTCGTTTTTAGACTCCCGTTAGGAGGTTTATTTTCACTGAAAATTGGTCTTTTTAGCATTTTTAGGGGTCGATTGCCAGAGAACCCTGGAATGAGCAGGGTACCAACAAACCCCTGAACCCCCCCCCCACCACCCAATCCGTAAAATCTGCTTTGAAGAAAAGAGTAATTGGGGGTTCTATTCAGGTTATACTCTGCATAAAATTTATGTTTTAAATCACACTTGAAATAAAATAGAAGGAACTGAAATTTTGGTTCTTGACCTTGGGATTTATCAAGCTAGTCCAGTGACACTGTTTTGTGATAAATGTAAAAATCACAAGCTATCACTTAGGCCAAATGTGATCCATGTCTACAGCGAAAAGATATGATTAAAGACTAATTTATAGTGAACTAGAATTATTAGCGCTCCATTGATAGAAGATTCCCATGGAGTTATTATATATTAGGCAATCACTATTAACAAGTCTAGTACAGTGGCAATACAAGTGCATTACATTCTTATGTCTCAGTGTATAGGCTACGACGGTACCCACCAGTATCATCCCTAATCGGTCGCAAAATTGCGTAGAATACATTAGTTTACTTCTACTCACAGGTAATTGTCAGGCAAAACGGGCAACCCTTCTCCCTTCTCCTCAAAAGGGGCAACATACTCCATACAAATTGCAAAAAATATTTTTAATTTTTTATACCTTTTTTCAAGATTTTGACCAGGAAAGTACTTCATAAAGGCATACATGATACTCATCCCATAGATATACCGTGCAAACCGGAGGAATGTTTGGGTAGAGCAAAAGGGACGTTGTGCAACTTCCGATATCTTCACGGGTCGCTATTGAATCGCGCGTGGGATTTGCCTTCCAGTGTGTAGAGATAGTGGTCTATGCGGCAAAAAATACACGGAATCCTGGGCGGCGATGGTACGTATGTGGGAGGTATCCATGTCTACTCTTGGTAGTAGCTGTGTGGTAACTACCCTGATAGGAAATTGGCCGTGTACCAGGGATCAACGGCTTTAAAGGTGCAACGAGAGATTTTGAGGCACCTCAAATAATTGTGTCATAAGAGTAATTTCATATGATTAGGCACTCATAGATTTTATCTTGCCTTAGCTACGAAATGTCTGAAAAGAGAAACAAAGGCGATTTTGATTTGCTTATAATTCAATGTAAAACATAGCTGAATTTCGTATTTGCTCCTATACGAAAATTATAAATTTTACTACTCTAATATTTTGTACCAAAGAAACAATTCTCAGGCATTAATTACTGCAAATGGGGATATTTTTTATGGAAAGCTTTACATCAGGGCCAAAAAATCAGAACTTTTGATTTTTTAGGGACCATCCTGATCGGAAATCTCTCGTTGCCACCTTAAACGTCCTATCCAGAATATACGATTTGTTGTTTTATGCCAAAATGAATCAGTGAGGGACCAAGATTATATTCGATATTTTGAATCCCGGGAATTTGTTGATACGTTACATAAAATTCAAGTAGTTCATACCAGACAGCTAATTGGTATTTGAAAACCTGACACCAGTCAAGCTCCATTAAAAAACATCACGGGTGAGCTACCTTTTCGCGTTTTGCATACTTAAAGGGAAAACACATCCCAACATATTGTTGGTACCAAAGGAAGGCTTATTGTTTTAGTTTTACTTCCCGAATAGTAATTAGGCCGAGCTACAGTCTGTTGAATCAAGTAGTCGTTGTGCGTTCAGTCCACGGATATCCCATTTAGATGCACGGCTTGGCAACGAAGCAAAACACTCCCCCAAATGATGATGATATGATATTATATTTATGTGTAAATACTTGGTAATCTTTTAAGGGTTTTAAAAGCCAGATGGCAAAAATATTTGAAACGGACAGGTAGCAAGTTATATTTTGCAACGATGATTTTTATAAGTGACGAGGGCATGGAAGGTAGAGATGGGTCATCTATTTTAAATTGCGATGCATTTTATTTGGTCTAAACCTTGGAGTTATAATGGTTGTGAAAGTATTGAAAGGCAACAGAAGGCGAAACACTGTAGTTGAACACTATCAAAGTTATTTATTCTCAGCAAATAGCCCCATTTTCCTTGCTTCGCTGAACGCCGTGATATTTAATGAGGTTCCGTGAAAGGAACGACAAAAATCGACTATTGATTACAGGCTAGCTCATTCTATACTTAACCGATTTGAGTGATCTTTGCAGTAAAATTGAGGCTATTAAAACAGCTTTTCGTTAATACCACAAGAGGGCACTCCACGTGGTCCAGTGGATATGACGGCCGACTCGTGATCTGAAGGTTACTGTCCGGCCAATGGGTTGTGCACCTTGGGAACGGCACTTATCTCGCTTGCCTCGTAGCCCCAAGAGATATCCAGATAGCTGTTAGGGGGAATAGATTACAGTCTTAGTGCTGGAGATAGGATCGTGCGCTGGCCAGGGCAGCCGACCTGTGCGAAGCGAAAAGATTGTGACGATTTCCTGATGGCAGCGTAAAATAATAGGCAACAGCGCTTGATCTGGATGAAATGGCGCTTTGTAAAAAAGCCAATTATAATTCTATTATTATAATACCGCATCTATGAGATACTACAGATTGGCAATCCGCAGTTGCTGACTACATTTCGAGACATTGGGCCCCATAGGTTTCTAAACTCTGGAAGTAAAAGACCTGAAATGTAATTCCAACCATTTTCGTTAACATGACAGTCACAAACCGCACTTTATTCGCGGACGGATTGCACGGAAAGAGTAGTTTTATGAGTTCCTTTTTGTTGCAGTCACATTAGCTTTGAAGTGTACAGATTTGTGATGGACAACTGGGACACTGTTTGCAAAAGGGACCCAGCAAGAATAATCAACTGATCTAGTTTGTTTAATTTTCCCATGTTAACCATTGCGGACGAACGTTGCGGATGGTACACTATGATTTACGTATACCTCCACCACGATGAAAGCACCTAATTTTTTAATAATTGACCACGATTCTAAAAAAATTAAAAGTTTCAAATCAAACGGAATTACCATTTCATTTTCCATATCTAACATTATGCGGTAAAATTCGACATTTGTTCTGAAACTACATGTATTACCTTTGTATTTCAATATAGTCGTTTTTAGAGGTTGTAAAGGACTTGCACATCAGATTATCAAATTGATCAACATCAGACTAAGATTAGTCTGTCAGATGTAGCAAAGTGATTTGGATTTAAATGCCCCCAGGAAAGCGAATTGATGTGGTTTGTGCAAGTCTACAAGGAGGGAACTAGAAAGCTTCAATATTGGGTTGGGTTGATATCATTAGTGAACTATTGATTGTTCAGAGAGTAATGAAATTCCTGGACTGGTGTATCTATTCTGACCGACTGGAAAATCAATGCTTCACTATGATGTCACTGGTATGTATTCTTTTTTCTGGCCCTGTTATGGATGGAATGTCCGTAAAGATTTGGACTAGGTTTATCATCGCATTTCCTGGAGCCTTTACGCTAGTTTACTTCTGTTAGTTATTTATTTAACATAAAGGGCCCAATTATTGACCCCTGCGTACCCCAAATTAAGGTTTGATTAGTGTGATTCATACGGCATCAAGTTTCTGGCCACACACATCCGTCTAACAACACCCAATACACTCTTATTATCTAATACATCTTAATTAGAAATTTGGTAATTTTGACGTATGTTCATAACAAAGGCTTACGTATACATAATGACGATGTTGAACCATTTGTCGTGGACCCAACGTTACTTTTTCGTGCGCCATTTTCAACGGTAAAATTTTATGTAATTAACTAAATATCGTTGCTCATATTTTGGTGGGGGAAAAATCAATGGGCATGGAGTTATTATGCTAATTAGCCTAATTAAACATTTTGATGGCGCATTCAAAATTTGTTGTGCCTGGGCGGCCAAGAAATCCCATTTCAGACGTCGCCATTGGTTTAACACGTAATTGAAACCTTGACGAAAATCCTGAATTTTTTATATGTTGTCATGGAATATTTCTAATTCTCAAACCGTTGGAGTTTGAAGAATGAATTCCTCCACTGGAAGTGTTATTTCTGATTTTTTGTATAAATAACGAATGTGGACGAGGTCGTATGTAGGTCATGGGAACCCCATACGACCCTGTTCCCATGACCGACCTCACATCCAACAACCTAAATTGGTTTTTGGTTTGCACTCCGTACTGCTGTAAATTCTTTTGGCATTTTGGTGAATGCTCTAATGAATGAGGCTTGGCCGACCAACGCCTGTTTTGCCTCTTAAATTTTCCTCGAGTACTTTGTTAAATTTTTATTTCAGCAATAAAAATGTTTTATGTTGTCCTATTATATACAATTTTATGGAAAAAAGTCCTGAGGAAAGTGGTTTTTTCACTTTTTGGCGGGAGAACCGCCGTTTTGACACAAGTAATCCCTGAAAGTCATTTCTTTGCTGGTTTTAAAAGGGAGGGTATGGGGTCTGAAGCAGTGACTTTGAAGTATTTTTCCTTAATTTTACCTAAATAGCGGTATATACAGTTACAATCATATTGGTAGCACCATGTCCACAGTTTTAAAATTCAGTCAATTTTGGCTCTGGTTGCCATGGTAACCATGTACGGCCTCTGATTGGCTAAACACTAGAACGGACGTAACTATATAACTAAACAAGCTACTGGGACGAAACTTGGGTGCCATATGCAGGGTAATCGCAAGTGGAACCATGAGCCGGACCATTTTGATATTGTTGCCATGGCAACTGGCAGTCGACCAATCACACAATTTCATGGCGTAATTTGAATTTGGAACACAATCTGAAATCGGGCTTCATGTTTCACTAGCCCTATATGTGCTCAATATGTGTGCCAAATTTCATGTGCGTAGCATGTAGCGTTCTCTAGTTACGTTCGATTTCGTTTTGGTTGTTTTGCCGTATGTTAACGAAACGAGTTATAGACCTCGAAACATTAGACCAAAGTGAGGGCGCTTTGATGTGAAATAGGATTTTTTTTAAAATTTCATTTTTATACTGAATTATCATAATTATTAATGAAAGAACCATCAAAATCGGTGCATCCATTGTCCCTGCACTTATTTTTAAAATAATTTTCTAAATATCGCAGGATGAGAAAACAATTAAAAATACTAAAAATCACTTACCCAGTACATTTAATTACTTTAAATTATGGACAAAATAATATAAAAAAAACCAAGAAAAAGGAAAAAAAAACAAAAAAAAAAAAAAAAAGAGCATTTATTTACTTCGCTTTAATGGCTGTCTAATAATATCTTTTAAACTCTTACAGCAATTTTAGCACATTTTTGAAGAGTGCCCCCCAATTTCAAAAGTGGGGGGCGGGGGGAAAGGGGGGGGGGGGGGGGGGGGGGGGGGGGGGGGGGGGGGTTATAGTTTGGCACAGTTTTTACTTGGTATTGTCGGAAACTATACCTGCGAACCGAGAATGCCTAAGAAATGCGTATTTATCAGAATAAGCGATTTGTAATTAGAATTGGATCAGATTGGACTTAACGGCAGAGCTGGAAATGCTACTTTTAGTCCGTCCATGATGAAATATGCCACCTCGAAAGATACCTCTAACTTGACTGTCTGAACCACTAAAACAACTAATGGATTGAGCGAAGACACGTACAGGGCGCTATTTCCCAGCTATTTCACTGAAAGGCCTTTTCCAGCAGCCGTTTAATTATTATCGGAATCCCCGATAATAATACAAAATTCCTTCGTTGTGACACACAGACATTTTTCGGGAGCTTAACCATTCATGCAGGTATAGGTTACTAGCGCAGTTTACCATGCAACCGTGTAAAAATCTCAATTTTTTTGAAAAATTGGGGGCGCTCTTCAAAAAAAGGTGCTAATCTTGCGTTAATTAACCATTTAAATTTTCACATGATAAAGTATAGGAGACTATGCGTTTTTTGGTGGCAAATTTCGGCATACACTGCTCACTTTGATCAGTCATATCTCAGGAATCCTGAATGTCCAATTGCGATCGAATAAAAATCATTTTGTAGATTACAATCTCACAATTAAGGCCATTAAGCCATTTTTTGTAAGGAACATTTTTACCAAGTCAGACCCCATACCCCCCTTAGAACATCCAGAAAACACAAAAAATCGCATATTTAAAGAAAACGTATTTTAAGGGTGATTTCGTTTAATATGGTTAAATAACTCTGCTTCTGTGTCATCAACTATAGGTTTTCACTTCACTTTTATCGCTGTACACATATAATTCTTAAATTGAAGTGCCATCACTGGTGATGTTCAAGACAATGTGTACAGACCCTTATTTGAGGGAATCGATCAATGAAACTAACTGCCTGTGCAAATGTTGCCTAAATTTTATACGGAACCAGCTTAAATTCATATGTGGCAGCGGAGTTTCAGGATTTTCTTAAAAATTAACAATTCACCAATTAACTTTTTTTCCTGTCTCCACTGATAGCATGAGAATAAGTATATTTGTAATTCTCTTGAGACGGCCACAAGTCCCGGATTTGCTGAGATAAAATCAGATGTAATTAAATCAGTTTAGTACTTTATTGCCCGCTCCACTCGCATATATATTAATCTTCTTTGATTTCCTGGTATTGTTTCCAAATAGTTAAAAATTGCTAAGGTTATTCCTCTTTTTAAAAGTGAAGCTGATTCGTTAAAAATTAAATTTTAAAAAAAGAAAACATTTTTCTAAAATATTTGAACGCATGTACATAAACGCTATATAATTTTATTATTCGGCCTAATTTACTCAATAATTCTCAATTTGGTTTCGTTACAACTCGATCTACCTATATGGCACTCTTACGTGTGCCTATAATAAAATTGCCGAAGATCTTGATAATAAGATGCATGTACTTGTATATCCTGGACCTCTCAAAGGCTTCGACACTCATTAACCATGATTATCCTCTTATCCAAGCTCTTTCATTATGGTGTTCGAGGATCAGCCTTTGGGGGTTGGTTCAGGAGTTACTTATCTGGTCGTTTTCAGTTTGTTCTTATAATAACTCATTTAATTCATCAAGTATGGAATTTCCTGTGGTGGTCCCCAAGGCTCTATTTTGGACCTTTACTTTTCATTTTATATGTAATGACTCGTTTAATTCCTCAGAACTTCATTTTTCTTATTTATTTATGCTGATGATACCAATTTACTTGCCTCATATGAAAATTTCTCAGATCTTGTACTTATTGTCAATATGAATTAATTGTATCTCAACTGGTTTACAAGCAAACAAAGTATCTCTCAATATTGACAAATCCAATTTTTATGATTTTTAGAAATATACTAGTAAGCGCTCATAGCCTAACGCAAAGGTTTTTTTATTAATATTGGACCAATCTCCATTAATACAGTTTCTCACACTAAGTTTTTAGAGTTATTTTGGATGAATGTCTTACTTGGAACATGCATAATACTTCATGTTTCTAATATTGGGTCAAATATTCTGGTATTCTTTTTTTAGTATTAAGCACACATTATCCAATTTCTACTATATTTTCTTTGTAAATAGTTTAGTATTACCACACATATATTATTGTACTATAATATGGGAATCCAACACTTGCCATTTAAATACTATTCATGTTAAACAAACGAAAATCATTCGTCTATGTAGTAACTCCCTGAGTATCGTGCTCACACGCCGCCTTTATTTTTCCATTTGGAATACTTTTAACTATTCATGATATTCACAAATTTTAATAAAGTCTAATATTTATTTTTCATGTATCAAACAATTTGTTGCCTGAATTTTTTGACGATTACTTTGCGAGGGCAACTGCTTTCATAGATATGGAACCCGATATTCGAATCTTGTTTCGACCCTTTAATTTCCGTACCGATCTGGCAAGGAATACAATTCGAACTCAGGGGGGGTCCCCTCTATGGAATAGCATCCCCCAATCTATAAAGGTATCCGCTTCTGTACTCAATTTAAACTGTAAATTAAGGCTACTTAATCTCACTACATGTGTAATATTAAGGTCCTGGCCGCGATCGCCTAATAGTCTCGTCACTATAAGCCCCAGAATTTTCCCGGGGTGGTCAACATTCTTGATATCATGAAAAAGGGCTATTGTTCTTCTCATTTGCCATATGAAATTTTGGCTGCCAAAGGATGTTTGGTTTGGAAATTGTTGGCGAGAATTTGCCCATTTTTGGTCGACCAAATGTTTTTGCCCGGTGCTCTGTGGGGGCCTTACCTATCACGTATATTAGCTCTCTCATCAATGCGGATTGAGATTCGGCATGAAGCTTTGCAGATGGGCTTCGAGTGAAGGCATCTATCAAGATCAAACTTCATACCCTTAAATAGGGCCATCCCCCTTTAAGGGATTTATTATTATTATTGTAATTTAGTCTAATTCTGCCAACACACTGTTTTGTCTCACATGTCTTTGTCTTGTCTTCACGATTATTGTTTTGTGTGGTCTACTTTGTGTCTTTTGTCTTGCACTCTACCTCATTAAGGTTAAATTGTACTTTTATTCGTAAAGGGGGTTAAAATCTCGAGCATTTGCTTTTTTTGTTTTAACCATACCTACCATATTTATTGTCTATTTTGTTTTGTATTAAGATATGGTGAATAAAAATGAACTGAACTGAAGTCGTGTTGATTTTCCAACAGACTAGACAATAGCTTGATTGTATCCTCCTTGACTTCAATGGCAAGGGTTACAAGACAAGAGCGAGTTGGTCGCAAGGAATTTCGTTGGAACTTGCCAGCTTTGGGATGACTATGATACGTAGAATGTAGTATATTATCGTCAGAGGAATTTGCACAACACATATCTCCTAAACTCCAATTGAGGCTCTCTCCATTTGAACTCTTAGCAACGACCTTCAGCTTAAACTGGATAAATTGCTTAAAGCCCAACACCATACCTCCAAGCTAAACCACCATGGTTTAAACAGTTTGACAAAGGGAGTATGTCGCAGCAAAGCTAGTGCTTTTTAAAAGACTAGAAGATCAAATAGAGAAAAGGACTGTAGACGCTATTGGGTGTCTCAAGAAAGCTGCCCAGCTCACTTTCCGACAGTCATATCACAATACCTCAGTGGATCCGTTCACAGTGAACTGTTCACTAGAACTTGTAAGGACTCGTCAAATCTACGAGGGCGTTTGATCTGGCATTCTGGAACGGCATTTGCTTCGTTCTTCATCTACGAAGGATCATCCAAACCTTCCTACATGATGCTAGTCCGTCCCCTGCGGTGGATGACATCACAATTAGCTGTTTTGGAGTAGTCTAAATTTCTTAGAAAAAGAACCTAAGCATCGGTACCCGATGGCACACCATCGAAATTACCAGAGGGAAGTTCTGATTTGGAATACCTCTCCCCTGTTACCCTCTTGTATTATGACCATAAACCATGCAAGTTCCAACTATATGGAGAAAAAGCTATGTTTTTTTCCACTCTTCAAATGTTCCTTGGCATGGCAATTACAGATCCATCTCACTTCACAGCACTTCTGTGCAAACTATGTTAACATATTGTTCACTGTGCAGTCATCGCTTCCAATCATAAGATCCCATTTGATGCGCAGCATGGTTTTAATAAGGGTCGTTCCTGTGATACCAACTTCAATCTTGCCGTGCATGATGGCTAGGGTTTTGACAACAAGCAACAGACAGACCTTATTCTACTAGATTTCTCTAGACCTTTGACAAGGTGCCTACAATCATCTTTTCCTAAAGTGCAACCACTATGACATCCGTGGACCTATGCTGCGATGGATCCCGACAGTCGAGGTTGATGGCAAAGAGATGACAAGACACGTTCTCTTCGGTTTCCCATGTAAGTTCTTGAACCTCTCCTCTTTCCTTCAATCTACATTAATGCATCTAACCACCTTGTACTCCTAATCAACCTCCCGGTATTTGCTGATGATTGTGTCCATGTCCACGGTGCACACAGATAGGTCATTGGCCCTATATCTATTATATTTTTGTTGACATACCCATCTCGTAAAGTTTGCTGTCTTAAATCTCATTTGCTCCTGTTAACATACTCTATTAATATATGTGGAGGGTAAGTGGGTGTTGGGGTGTGTGTATAGTCGACAACAGTACTTCAGATTAATAGGCAAAACATATCTACTAATTTTATGATTAAATGATCCAGATTAGTGATTAAAAAGAGAGTTCTGCAATTACATTAATGTATTACTATTAGTCGGTCTTATTTGCACATGTATGAAATATATCTGCAGTGCTAAACATGTTCAGACGCTTTTATTGGTCAATCTCACCCCCCCCCTCCTCCCCTAGTCAATGTTGAATACTGCAAAATCTGGTTTTCATCGAAGAATAATCCAACATTGATTGGTGGGGTGGGGAGGGTAGGTAGGTTATATAAAAAGTTTGAAACTTAAATGATGACATGATTATCTTTTGCTTAAGTTGCCCAGTGCACGGATGTGATGCGCTTAAAAACTCAAATTCTAACCGGCTTCAAAAACCGGGTGGATAGAATCTAGAACTTCAAATGGGAGATACTGAAAAACTAAATCCGTATTTTATTTATAAATGAACAGGGATATTTTGACGAAGAAATGAGAATGTTTGGTCTCACTTTATCCATGAAAGAGTCATACAACTTAAGTTTAATGAATGAAAAACAAGAATTAAAGAATACGATAACATTGAACAAACAAGATCTGTACAATCATATATGCTGCAATGAGATCCAAGTCCCAACAATCTTCTCGCTGAAATGACATGCTTCGGTTTCGTATGCATAGGAAAGCTTTCAGGTACCAGGTCGAATATTTACAAAATGTTTAAGTCCAACAGAGAGCAATAGATGACAGTATTATCTATAATAATTATTTTCATGATAATATTTCCAATAAAAACATATGTAAGGCTAATACTGCATTTAATGAGTTTGTTTTATCCCGCTATACTTAAGAGTAGATCCTTTTAAATGCGTTTCATTTGACCCCGCTATACCTAAGAGTAAATCCTTTTTAAATTGGGTCTATTTTTAGAAAACTTGAAATCGCCGAAAAAGTAAGTAACCAATCGCTATTAATGTTCCATGTTCTGGACCTATTTATACCTTATCCAGATAAAATTACATCTACCAAAATCGAATTTCATGGGTGCGGAAGGCGCTGGCATTTTGGCCTGGGCACCGTGCCCCAATTCATGAAGTTGCATGGTTTGTATGAACGGAAAGCCTCAACGTCCGATTTTAAAGAAATTCGCAGATTACCTACAAATTTATTACGCAGCGTTGCGTATGTGTATACAAAAATAAAAAAAGGTTTTTAAAATCAAAATCAAACAGACTGGTGCGTTCTCAAGTGGTTGCAGATTGAAGTGTAAAAACGGCTATTTTTGTTCGTATTTTGCCATGTTTCTACGACTAGTAAGCAGATGAGACTAATTATACACTATGCGATGGACCGAGAGAAATTCGGAATCCGAGTGCGAGTATGCAGATACCTGGGGTGCTCTTCGGCGCCGAAAGTATATTTTGACGTTTGCCGAAAGCAGCCGTCCTCCAGGAATAACAGATTTTAAGTTGAGGATGGTGTTAGAAAATGGACATTAGTTGTGCGTACAAACAACCAGATGTTGGGTTCCTTCATTCGCAATATTTTCATAGCAATATACAATTAATGTGGAAACCATGCATCTATGACAAGAAGGCTGTCATTTAAAAAGTACAGACGCGTGTCCGTCCAATTTTTTGAATTGAGAATATGTTCCATGCAATCCGTGCTTGGGTAGCAATTATGAGGGCAAATCGTGCTACGTTATGAATACGAAGAAAAAACATCACGTAATGTTTATTGTTACACTTCCAATTACAACCACGTAGATCGTCGGTAATATCTATCCCATCTTCTACGCCAATTATACACATATGCCTTTCCTGACTGAATATACGCCATGATTTGGTAAAAACGGTTCTAAAAGGGTTAATGCAAGTGAGGTAAACAACCGCAAACAATGATCACGCGCGTGCCTCGGGATTACTGTTACTAGTTGGTATTGAATGGTCGTGTGAACCCCCCCCCCCCAGCAAGCAAAGCCGTCAAAAAGACACAAGGAGGGATAGAAAATCAAAATCCAATACCAACCATAGGATGAACTATGCAAAAATTGGTACAAAATTGTATCTCCAAACGGCAAGTTGATTCAACTCATTGTGATTTGCAAGACGGTTATAAAGCGTCAACCAACCAGCCTGATGAATAACCGAGGTAGTATGTCGCCACAAAGTCTGAGCGCTGACCGGAACAATACCCAGTATCACGATGTACCTGCCCGGATTCAGACGTCATCGTTCCACATATACTGTCAGCTTATCTACACAAGGCAGAGACGCAACTCAAGCATTGAAGATGAGGTATGTTTGCATATCCTTAAGGCTTCGTACAGTTGGTATCGGCGAGGTAAATGGTGATGCAGCGAGCTTTCAGTGTGCACTGCACACGTGCCCCCCGGCTTTACGTTCAATAGTGCATGCCGTTGCATATTGTGTGCGGCCCTGAGTTTGGAGCCATCTTAAGTTCTCACCACCCCCCAACCATTTCCCCCTTTCGACCCCGTACCCCCTTTGATATTCATTCGTTCTACTGACACGCCTTCCGTTTACTCTCCTCTTGCATTGTTCTCCCGTCAATCTAGTATTAACCTATCTTACCACACTGTCACTCGTCCTGCTTTGTGTTAATATGTACAAAAACGTAACGACTCAATACATCTTCGATAATTCCTGGCACGTACACACATGTGACTCCTCTGGATAAGCTACATCTTTAATAATGTATGTTTCTATGGTGTATCTCTGCTGAACACTACTTGGAATGTATTGGCTAATTTTGGAACGGTTAATATCATACTTATATAATGAATATCTCGCATCTTGGTTAACCACAAGCCTGGTTAGCTCTCCATACGCATGCTATATATATAAAAAGATATATGGGTATTTATTTAGCCTACCAGGGGGGATTAAAAAAGCCCGAACCCAGGAGAAACGAAAATATTCGCCCAAGTCCCCCCTACCTGTTACAATTTTAAACACATTTAAATTCTCCCATCATAGAACGATAGTGATTGATGTTTTATTTTTTCCCTTTTTTGCTTGTGGACGTCATGCCCGCGTTTGTTCGTATACAAAATATATTACTGCCATGAGAGGCTCTGGGTTAAAACTATGGGCCCGAGGTGACATTAATAGTACTATTTGGTGAGGGGAGTCGTAGTCTGCATCTTGCGTCTTGATTTCTGCGTCCATAAATTCCAGTTTAATAATTCGCAAAAACAGTCAAATCAAACATTAAAAAAACGGCTAGTAACAGTCGCATACAGGCAAATTCCAAATAGTTCCGAACATGTAACAGTTGAAACAGTCAAAATCAAGTCAGTTTCCAAACAAATTAATTGTGCAAAATAGTTTGCAACAACAATTTTACATGGATTTCAATCACGGTTACTTATTGTAGATATTCACAACAAGCAATGGAAGTAACGCGTTGGATTTCCGCACCTCATGCGTTTTCATGGAAAAAAGTGTTGGTGGTGTACACCTGGAGCTGTAAAGGATTATGTGGCCAAATTCATCAGGATCTTTTCAACTTGCACTCAATGAGGTTGGCAGTAAGGCTACTTAACAAGCTTTAGCCTAAACAACTGGTATTGGCTGACTCTGGCTGTAGGGGGTGAACTGTTTCAGAATAATATCGACATTTTCTCCTTTTTGGTCTTTCTGATGACTTACATAGGTATTTGATAGAAGTTGCGATTTGTGTCCGGACCGCTCATAAGTTCTATTGCACCCTGACAGTCAATCAAGTAGAGTGAATGTTTGTTGCACGCGAGGGCGTGGTTGTAGACATTGGTACATGCCAGCATTTTGGCTATGTTTTATCTTGTTAGACAAGAGGGTTTGTTCGTTGTGTCGCGACAAGTGGGAATTGTTTCAAGACCTATGTCATCCTCTCCCCATATTCCTCTCAGTTTCAGTTCAGTTTATTACAATACGAGGCATATATCATTTACAAGAACAAAAGTTCGAGAATGGAGGGTTAGTCAAATGAGAGAGCTAGGGAGATATGACCACCTTGATACATGGCGAGTAGACGAGGACAAATAAAAGAAAAATAACGCTGCCACATCCACTGGCACTTCGGATTCAGATTACGCTATTAGTATTTCTCCAACGTAGCGAATGGACAGCGATCGTCCCTTTCATGTCGTACCTACGCCCTCCTGACTAGCCTGTATCCTCATCGCATGATTCTTTGTTCCGAAATCTCTGAAGTGAAATACTCTCTGCTGTTTTCTGCTTCTGCGTGTAAGTGAAAGTCTTCCGGTTTCATGATGCGAAGGTTCTCCATGCCACGATTCGCGAAATTAATCATCACGTCTACACAACACTTGGTTTTGCAGTCCCCTGGACGTACGGGTATCAAGGACTACTTTGAGATACGATCCTTCTTGCTCGTCACAGGTGGATGCTTTTTCTTACAGCAGCTTTGACCTGCTTGTGTTCAGTAACAAGCGAGGACTGACGTTTGTTAGTGATGGGGAATTCACTTTAAAATGTCCATCCAAGTTCGACTGAAAATGTCTTTGTAGTCCGAATCTCACTGCCTGCATAGTCTTCTTGCTATAGAGTGGTACCCTGCTTTGTTGCGCACCCCTGCATATGAAATTGGATTAGAGACATCCAAACCTGGGTTATCGAGCTCCGTCGTGCAACAACAGCGGTTCTTCCTCAGGAGCACATGCAATGTTTCACATAGATAACTCACAGGACTCCAAACAATTTCCTCGGAGCGACGCTCCCAGCTCCCGATTTTTTGCACCCCTGACGAGATTGGTCATACTCAACAGCGGCCAAGTTAAAGTATCGGTGAAGAATCGCCCGCGGGTAGGGTATACTTGATCTGTTCTTTGCTATCGTCGTCGCTAGAAGCATGGCTGATAAAATCTGCTTAATCGTCATCATTCATACGCTTTAACCGCGGAGTTTCGCTGTTGATAACACTGCGTTTCTCCACCATCCGCGTTCATGTTGTTATGATTTCGAAAATTGACCTCGGTGTCATGTATAGTCGGCGAAGGTCAGAAAGTATAGAAATATTGGAAATACATCGGTTTGACATCCTACTATTTACGATGCATAATCTATTTGGATGTCTGCCATATGGTTAATGTGGGTAGAAAATAGTCTCTTGTAACGTGTACATGTCATATGTCATCCAATTATTCATATGTGAACTGCGACGTTCGTTAAGAGGGAAAAGAATATATAAGGCTTAAAGGTACTATATTTAAGGACGTGAATGTATTTTCAAACCCGCTAAGAGATATAGTGGTCTATTTTTTTTAACATGTGACACCACATTCAACCAACTCAATAAACAAGAATTATTAATGAAGTTAATAGCGGCTATCGTTCTTTGCCCGGCAATTACGCGTCGGAATCATGTTTTGTAAGCATCGTGCAGACATTATGAGCGTGTACGGACACAAATCTGAACTCGATCAAATACTATGTAAGTACATCAGACCAGAAAAAGGCGGAAATGGTCAGATATTATATCTGAAACAGGTCAACCCTACAGCACAGTCAGCCAACCAGTTGTGATGATAAAGCCTCTATGTGTTGAAAGAGCCTGAGCCACTCTCATTGAGTCAAGTTGACAAAATCATGGATGATTTGGCCACCAAATCCTTTGACAGCTCCGGATCCGCTCACCAACACTGTTTGAAAATGTAAACAATGAGGGCGAAATCCAAAACTTTTACTTTCCATGGCTGTGTTGTGAATATCTACAATCTTCTTCTGCTGCGTAGGAGCAGCAGATGGAAATGTTGAGCGTTGGAACCAACTCACTGTTGGTTGGTTGGGGTTAGAGAACTCTATGTCCACCGGCGACGAAAGTTAGGGCACTCGTTGAGAAGGTGATCCGCAGTCTGTGATGGAATATGGAGAACCACATTGGCAAACTGGCGATGGCCGCAGCCCCCATCGGTGCATTTGCTGGTTTTGAAGCGACCGACTCCTGTGCGAAATCCGGTTATAGGTGACACATTCCTTGCGTGGGAGATTGCTGGCCAGGTGGGTATTCTGTCTGGTGTATAGGAATTGTCTGGTCTTGGATGTATCAGCCAGGCAGTATTCCATGTCTGTAATATGTTTAATGGGGAACTGGAAGTTGCGGCGTGTCGGCAGAAGGTCGGCGAGAGCGCATCTCTGTCTACCGGTTGGTGTGATTCTTTGCGGTGTTTATGCAGCAGGTGCTTGTTGTCTACAATAAGTAAACTGATATAAAACCCATGTAAATATGTTGCCAAACTATTTTAACCCGGAGTTTGTTTGAAACGACTTGATATTTTTAACTGTTCCACTTGTTAGCAGTGTTCGGAACTGTTGGAAGTTGCCTGTTTCCGCGACTTGTTACTACCGTTTTTTTAAAACTGTTTGGAATTTGACTGTTTTGGAATTAGTTAAACTGGAATTTTATGAACGAGAATAAAGACCCAAGATGCAGACCTACCCGTATATTTAAACTTTTATTCAATTTCCTTTCAACAATCAATAAACCACTGCATATATTACTGAAGTATATAAATCAATATAGACTGCCTAAATTCGAGGCTCTGGATAAACTAAGGGCCCTCGGTGACATCAATAGTACTATTTTGCTTCGGGGCTGCGCCCCTCTGCAATAGTACTATTGATGTCACCTTGGGCCCATGTTTTAATCAGAGTCCCTCATGGCATATAAATTTGTATAAATAATATCAGTTTTTATATAGCGTTCTATCACCCGTAAACAGTCTCAAAGTGATGTTGCCTATTATCATTACGCCACCATCAAACAATCGTCCAATCCTTTTCGCTCCAATCTTGGTGTCTGCTGGCCAGCCGCACATCCCAACGTGACAGCTCCCCAGATTTCGCGTGGGTCGACTAGGTAATTAGGCAATTGAGATTAAAGTAGCATTCCCAGGGACGCAAACACGCTGGTCACGGTTGGGCTCGAACTCGATTTTAACGCTCCAATGATCACTATTTCTGCACTTTTTTCCACTGCCAAACGGCTAGTCAGTGTGGAGTGTTTCCTCAAGCTAACGATAGGTCACCCTCCCCCCCTTGTCTTTATTGATAAACATAATGTCCACATCAAACACTCATCTAAATTAGGTTCGTCAGACAATTGTCATTACCTTGTCTTCAAACATCACCTGCGATGGCATTCGTTTGCACTTTAAGGAATTTAATGTGTTACGGATAAATGGTGGAATGAACCTTTATATCGTGATAGAGAAGAAGCAGAGGTCTTAACATTCGTGCGCCATTTTTTTAAACCCGGTAAACCTTTTGCCCAAAAGTTTATTATGTAATTAATAAATATCAGTTGTTCATAATTTTGGTGGAACAAATATCAATTACACTGGCGTTATTATATGCAATTAGCATTATTAAGCATTTTGATGGCGGGTTATTCACAATTTGCTTTGCCTCTTTAATCTTACTCGAGTAACTTTTTTAACAATTTTTTAATTTCAGCAATTTAATGTATTTATTCTCCTGTGTTTGAGGCAAATTTTGTAAAAAAGTCCTTGAGGAAGTGGTTGTTTCACTTGTTTGGGCGGGAGAATAGGTGCGCATTACAAAATCCGTTTTGAACCGCCATTTTGATCGGTATACCGATTTTCATTTTCCCCCTCTGTTATGTGGTCCTTTGATGTCCCCATCAATGATTAGAGTTGGATAAAAAATTTCCACCGGCAAAGTGGTTTCAGAGGGGTGTCCATGTGGACCCTCCCCCCCCCCACATTAGGGGAGTGCACGACCTTGTACATTTCGTGTTAGAAGATATTTGTGTATAATAATTGTTTAAAAAAACAATTATCCTGAAATATCATTTTTCTTTGCTGTTTTTAAACATCCAGAAACACAAAAATCCAATATTAGAATAAACGGATTTTAAGGTGATTTCGTTTAATAGTGGTTTAATTAATTACTCTGCTTCTGTGTCATCACGATAAGGTTTCACTTCACTTTTATCGCTGTACACAATATAATTCTTAAACTGAAGTGCCGTCACTGGTGATTTTTGAAGACAATGTGTACAGACACTTATTTGAGGGAATCGATCAATGAAACTGATTTGCAAATGTTGGCTAAAGATAGACTGGACCAGCGTGTTGATTTTCCAACTAGACTAGACAATATTTTTGATGTGATCCTCACAAATCGGTCCTCCTTAGTCAATCGCGGCTGTGAGGGATTACTTGGTCTTAGTGACCACGACATAGTGTTTGTTGACTTCAATGCACGGATTACAAGACAAAAGCGAGTTGGTCGCAAGAAATTTCTTTGGAACTGTGCCAGCTTTGATGACATGAGAGTAGAATGTAGTATAATTATAGTCAGAGGAATTTGCCAACAAATATACTCCTGAAACTCCAATTGAGCTCTCTCCAATTGAGCTCTTAGCAACACTGTTAAATCGGTTGTTTAAAAAGTTGTGTAAAAAACGGGGTTGTTAAACATATGAACCTACCAACTAGTTGTGTGAAAAAAATTAAACAAGTTGTGTAAATTTGTCTACACATTTACAAAAGTTGTGTAAAAATTTACACAACTTGTTTATTTTTTTCTTACACAACTAGTTGGTAGGTTCATATGTTTAACAACCCCATATTTTACACAACTTTTTAAACAACCGATTTAACAGTGAACTAAACTTCAGTTTGAAATGGATAAATTGCTCAAATCCCAACACAAGTGACCTCAACAAGGTATAACCAGCCATGGTTTAATGGTTTGACAAAGAGAGTATGTCGCAGGGCTTTTGAAAAGGCTATAAGATCAAATAGAGAAAAATGACTGGAGACGCTATTTGACGCCTCAAGAAAGCTGCCCAACTCACTTGCCGACAATCATATCACAAATACTTGAATGACATCCTTTCCAGCATGTCCAGTGAACCTGGTGGCAACAAGAACTTGCAGGACTCGTCACATCTAAGAAGTGTGTGATCTGGCATCCGGGACCGGCAATTTGCTTCGGTCTTCATAGACGAAGGATCATCCAAACCTTCCTAACATGAGTGCTTGTCCGTCCCCTATGTGGATGACATCACAATTAGCTGTTCTGGAGTAGCTAAATTTCTTAGGAACCTAAAGCAGCGGTACCAGATGGCACACCAGCGAAATTACTAAGGGAAGTTGCTGATGAACTTGCTCCCGCTGTTACCCTCTTGTATTATGACTCAATAAACCAATGCAAGTTACCAATTATATTGAAAAAAGCTATGGTTTTTTCCACTCTTCAAAATGAACAAATCTTCCTTGGCATGCAATTACAGATCCATCTCACTCACAGCAATTCTATGCAAACTATGTTAACATATTGTTCACTGTGCAGTCATCTCTTTCCAATCATAAGATCCCATTTGATGCGCAGCATGGTTTTAAGAAGGGTCGTTCCTGTGATACACAACTCATCTTGACAGTGCATGGCTTGGCTAAGGGTTTGGACAACAAGCAACAGACAGACCTTATTCTACTAGATTTCTCTAAAGCCTTTGACAAGGTGCCTCACAATCATCTTTTCCTAAAGTGCAACCACTATGACATCCGTGGACCTATGCTGCGATGGATCATCGACAAGTCGAGGTTGATGGAAAAGAGAGTGACAAGACACGTGTCCTATTCGGTGTCCCCCATGGGAAGCGTCTTGGACTTCTCCTCTTCCTGATCTACATTACTGATCTACCATCTTGTACTCCTAATTCAACCTCCCGTTTATTTGCTGATGATTGTGTCCATGTCCACGGTGCACACAGATAGGTCATTGGCCCTATTTCTATTATATTTTTGTTGACATACCACGATGTGCCGAGAGACCGTAGGAACCCGAGCCGAGTCCCATGCAGATCCCTCTGGGTGCTCTTCAGGCTGCCGAAAGTATATTCTTGACGGTCTGCCGAAAAGCAGCTGTCCTCCAGTAATAAACAATTAAGTTGATGATGGTGTTAGAAAATGACATTAGTTGCGCGATACAAACCAACCAGATGTTGGGTTCTTCATTCGCAATATTTTAGAAGGCAACTATACAATTAGATGTGGAACCTGTGCATATGACAAGAATGATGTCATTATAAAAAATGTCACAGACGTTGTATCTCCAATTCTTTGAAGAAATATTTTCCATGCAATCCGGCTTGGGTAGCATTTTGAGGGCAGGAGTCGTGCTACTTTCTGAATACGAAGAAAAAACACTACGCTCATGTATTGTTACACTTCCATTAAAAACCACGTAGATGTACCGGTAATATCTATCCCATCTTCTACGCCAATTATACACATATGCATACTGACTGAATAATATACCTCATGATTTGGTAAAACGGTTTTAAAGGGTTAATGCAAGTGGAGGTAACCCACACGCAAATGATCACGCCGCGTGCACGGGATACTGGTACTAATGGTGTGTATTGAAATGGTCGTGTGACAGCAAGACAGCTCAAAATGCACCACAGGTGGGTAATATAAAATACAATACCAACATATGATGAAATGCAAAAATGGTACAAAATGTATCTCCAAACGGCCAGTGATTAACTATTGTGTTGATGCAAAGATCGGTAAAGCGTAAACCAAACCAGCGTAATGTTTGCGACAAGTCATTGACGTTAGAAATACCTTTGTAACAGGGTTGGATGCTGCTATACTGCAGTACAACAAGAGCAAAAGAATGAAGAGGCTATTTAAACATATAAGGATTCCGTTACATGTTGCCTTGAAAATGAGCAGAGCAGGCGGAAAAATCTCTCGTACTTCGTTGCATTGGCGGCCATGTTGAATAAAGTTAAAAACATCTTCCGTATTGAAGATTTCTATCTGCTCGCTACTCCTCTTGCTTTCTCAGCAGAAATATTAAACTCTCTCCGCTTTGTGTAATATCAAACAGAATTCAAATAATCTCGATAATTAATGGCACGATACACACCATGCGACTTCCTCTGGAATAGGTACATATTTAAAACGATTTATTAGGTTGTCACTTGCTGAAAACTACGGCAATTTATTGCTAATCTTGACTGTTTCATATAACGTTATTTAATGAAATCAGCATGGTACTATTGTGCTCATATGCATGCATATATATAAAAATATATGCTATTTTAGCTACAGGGTGAATAAAAAAGCCGAACCAGAAACGAAAATATTGCAATTCCCCTAACCGCTAACAATTTAACCCTATTCTCTTCCAGAAATAAATTACATTTGAAGTCATTGCCTGAGTTGTCAGTATACAAATATATACTGTCCAATGAGAGGCTCTGGTTTTAAAACTATGGGCCCGAAGGTTACATCATAGACATTTTGCTGAGTGCGTTTATGTCTTCATCTTGATCCTTTATTTCTGCGTCCATAATTCCAGTTTTAATAATCCAAAAAACAGTCAAATGCCCAAACGTTAAAAAAAAACGGCTAAGTAACAGTCGCGAACAGGCAAATTCCAAAGAGTGTCGAACACTGCTAACAGTTGCAAACAGTCAAAATCAAGTCAGTTTCAAACAAATTCATTGTTCAAAATATGTGGCAACACATATTTTAACATGGTTTTAATACATTTACTTATTTTAGATATTCACCACACAGCCAGGGAAAGTAAAAGCTGTTGGATTTCGCACCTCATTGTTTACATTGCAAACAGTGTTGGTGACATCTGGAGCTGTAAAGGATTGTGGCCAAATCATCCATGATCTTGTCAACTTGACTCAATGAGAGTGGCTCAGGCTCTTCAACACAGGCTTTAGCATCACAACTGGTTGGCTGACTGTGGCTGTAGGGGTGACTGTTTCCGATCTAATATCTGACATTTCCTCCTTTTTTCTGTTCTGAGTACTTACTAGTATTTGATCGAAGTTTCAGATTTGTGTCCGCCACCGCTCATAATGTCTCTATTTGCACACCCTGCAGTATTCAAGTAAGCGTGCCGTTGTTGCACGGAGGCAGTGGTTTGTATACATTTTGGTAAAGCGCCGTTTGGCTTGTTTTTACATCGTGTTAGCAGATGTCGCGACCAAGTGGGGAATTGTCAAACCATATGTCATCCTCCTCGCATACTTCCTTCTCAGTTCATTTATTTTATTTACCATACGTAGGCATATATCATTTACAAGAACAAAAGTCGAGAATGGAAGGGTAGTCAAATGAGAGCAAGGCTCGGGAGATATTGACCACCCTTGATACATGTGCGAGTAGACGAGGACAAATAACGAAAAATAACGCTGCCACATCCACTGGCACTTCGGATTCAGCTTCGCTAAGTATTTCTTCAACGTCGCGACTGGACAGCGATCGCTTCCTTTCATGTCGTACATACGCCCTCCTTGACTAGCTGTATCATCATCGGCATGATTCTTTCTTCCGAATCTCTGTCGGTGAAATACTCTCTGCTGTTTCTCTTCTGCGTGTAAGGGGCATGTCTTCCGATTTCATGATGCGAAGGTTCTCCATGCCACGATTCGCGAAGTATATCATCACGTCCTACAAACACTTGTTTGCGTCCCCTGGCAAAATTACGTATCAAGGCTATAGTTGGGTGGTATGGCTGAAACGTTTCCCGTAGGATTGTTGGTGCTAGTTGATTTTCTTGCTGCTTTTCATTCATAGGGACCAGACTGTCATAAAATGATGGGTGCAAATTTTCGGACTGCTGCCCCCTTCCTCAAGGGGGAAGAGGTTCCAGGGACAAATTTAAAATCAGTCCAATCTGTGTTTTAATGTCACATTGAACATGTTCTTCTTCCTTGCCTCCTTCTAGATTAAAAAAGTATCTTTGCCTAGGGTCCGCCTTTAGTTAGAGACTATAGCCCCATAATGGTTCAAGGTCATCCTGGGGTAAATTTACCCAATGCTCAATTGTTTTGGAAACGTGATAGTTGTTTGTATTGTCTCACGGATCCAAAAATGTTTATTTTTGATTATGCAGTGTGTTACCTTGGGGTTGCCTAATTACTAGCAATGCCGCAATGTTCTACATGGGTCTATGGGGGTCACAGAACTGTCCCTGGTGGTCGGCTAGGGTGGAATCAAAAATCAATTAAATGCATTTGCTGGGTTTAGTAAGACAACAAGAATCATTTGACACCACTGTTTCACAACAAATCGGGCATTTACCCCCAGGGTGAAACCTGACCCATTATGGGGCTATACCGCTTTAACTAAAGGTCGGAACCTATGCAATATATCTTTTTCTAATGCTTATGAGGAGACGAACGCGTTAATGCACATTAAAACTCACATTTATCGATTTAAAAATTTTTTCCCTGTATAAACATTTCCCCCTTGCAGGAGGGGGCATCAGTCCGAAAATTAAATTTGCACCCCATCATTTTGTGACAGTTTAGGATCCTATTGAAACACAAACAGCAACAAAATCAAATTAGCATGAAAATCCTACGGAATACACACCAACCCACATCTACTACTTTGGATACGTCCATATCTGGCTTCGTCACAGGGGTGCTTTTTACAGCAGCTTTGCTGCTTGTTTCAGTGTCAAAGTCAGGCCTTTTTGAAAGTTTTGTTAGAGATGGTGGAATTCACCTTTAACCAGTCCACTCCACGTTCTTTTTGTTGTAGGATATGAAAGGGGTTTTGTAGTCCGATATCACTGCTGCATAGTCTTCTTGTATAGAGTTTACCCTGCTGTTGCCGCACCCCGCATAGAAATTGGATAGAAGTACATCCAAACCTGGGTTATCGAGATGGTCATACTCAAACATCGGCAAGCTACAGTATCTGGTTTTGAAATAGCGAGGCCGTGTACTTGATCTGCTTCTTTGTATTCGTTCGCTAGAAGCATTGTTGATAAATATCTTTTAATTCGTCATACATACAGCTTAAAAAGAGGATTCGCTGTGAAAACCTCGTTTCCCCGCCTTCCGCGTTCATGTGTTATGATTTCGTAAAATTGGACCTCGGTTGTCATGTAGTCTGCGAAAGGTCAGAAAGTAGAAATATTTGAAATACATAGGGTTGAACATCATACATTACGATCGCATTAATCGTATGTGATGCTGCCATATGGTGAATGTGGGTAGAAAATAGTCTCTTGTAACGTGTACATGTCATATGTCATCACTATTCATAATATGTGAACTGCGACGTTCGTTACGAGGGAAAAAGAAATCTAAGGCCTTAAAGGTACTGTTTACGGACGTGAATAGTAATTTTCAACCCTGCTCAAGAGATATAGTGGTCTATTTTTAACATGTGACACCACTTTCAAACCAATCAATAAACAAGTAATAGTAATGAAGTATAATAGAGGCTATCGTTATTTTTTTTTTTTTTTGCCCGGCATAGGCGTCGGCATCATGCTCCTCCTTGTAAGCATCGGTTAGTTCGAATATATACTCAGTAATATATTCTTGTTTATTGATTGGTTGGAAGTGTGTCACATGTTTAAATAGCCACACTATATTACTCCTTCGAGACGGGTTGAAAAATACTATTCACGTCCTTATATAGTACCTTTAAGCCTTATATATTCTTTTCCCTCGTAACGGCACGTCGCAGTTCACATATCATGAATAGTGATGACATAAGACATGTACACGTTAAAAGAGACTATTTTCTACCCGATTCACCATATGGCAGGACACCAAATCGATATGCGATCGTAATACGTAGATGTCACATGTATTTCCTATAAACATTTCTACTTTCTGACCGTTCGCAGACTACCATGACAAACGCGGTCAATTTTACGAAATCATAACAACATGAACGCGGAAAGACGGGGAAACGAGAGTGGTTTCAAGCAAACACCGCACGTTTTAAGCTTTATGATGATGACGAAGAAGATTTTATCAACCAATTGCTTCAGCGGACAATACCAAAAGAATAGACAGATCAAGTATAGCCCCCTCGCGATTTTTCATCGAGTATGTAAGTTGCCGATGTTCGGATGGGACCAGCTCGACTAACCCAGCGTTTGGATGTGTTTCTATCCAAGGTCTAGCGGGTGTGCGCCAACAAGCAGGGTAAACTCTACAGCAAGAAGACTATGCAAGCAGTGAGATTCGGACTACAAAGAACATCTTTCAGTCTGCGAACGTGGAAGTGGACATTGTTAAAGGTTGAATTCCCCATCTATAAACAAAACTTTCAAGGCCATTGCTTGTTTTAACTTGAAACAAGCAGGCCAAAAGCTTGCTTGTAAATAAACATGCCTTTAAAAAGGAAAGGGGCGGCCCAAGGAGTAGTCTTGTTTGGTTTGTTTATGTGGTTGGAATACTTTGTAAGAAGAAAAGACACAATATCAGATTGAATTCGGAAGTGTTATTGAACTTTTTTAGTACAAAAGTGTTGACAAAGTATTAAAAATAGATATATTGAAATACCAAGATTCATCGTAGAACAGTTTTAGGTGTTGGTGAAAGTTGCAATTTGTATAGGAGGCCAATACCAAACAGCGTATGATAGGGAAATTAAAGGAAATTAGGAAAGCTTATTTTGTAGCCAAATACAAGGTAAAAGAATTGTTTAAGTGTGTACACATGAAACTTGTACGTAAGACATACTTGGTGTTTATTATCTTTTGGCTTGCCACTTAATAAGAATTGGGAACTGGTTTATTTCAGCATTTTAGGGAGTGGGATTTGTTTATTGGGGCACTGTGTGGCCCAGATAACAGAGTGATGGGTGGATTTGTGAGGTTGCTTTTGTTGTGGTCAATGGTAGCTAACATGACCTGTGCCCTTGATAGGGACCCTTGACTTCAGAAACAAATGAGGGTGTTCTTGTAAACCATAAATGAGTTAGGTTTTAATTGAATAGCATATTTTCCAACGAGGTCAATGTACATTTTCAGCTTTATTTTACAACGTGACTTCACAAGACATTTGACTTGTATGAGGCTTTTGACCTTTAACGATGAGGTCTCATATTGTTGCACCTTTGATTTAGAAACCGCTATTTAAAAGTGCACAAAAAAATCAATGCCTTGTTCCATTTCACCAAATGGAAAGGTTATTTTAGAGAACAGTACCGGTGAGACTTCAATCAGTACATAAAATGTTGCCATCAAGTAAATTTTGCATAAATATGGCCTAATTTGCATACATTTTGCGATATTTTGGCTGTTTCTGCGACTATCGGTGGATTTATAACCCAAAATCGTATAAAAAAGAATGCCTAGTTTAAGTTTAACCAGATTTGAAGTGGTATTTTGAATTATGAATCCAAGTCGGGCCCTTAATATCTATAAAATGTTGGACCAAGAATTTTATTAATAATTTGTATAATTAGAGCCTTAATTGCATAAAATGGTAAAAGAAGGAGCTTGTTCATTTACGCCTATCGGGAAAGACCCGATGCCCCAACAAACACCTAGAAATTTCGCGTCTCGGCTTTCGTGGTTTGCGGCGGGGGTACCCCGGTTAGGGTTGTTGGTTCCGTGGGAACAGCGCCAGGGTTCAAGATTATACAAGGGTGTTTGCAATCACCCCTTCCACAAAACAACCCATCCAATACATGTTTATCATTTCACCAAAATTAAAAAAATGAAAAAAAAACTTAAAAAAAACAATATATTTTTATATTTTTATAAAAAGTTGAGTGAGGATTTTGTTTTTGTGATCATTTTCTCCACTTTTTTCTTTTTTTGAATTATATTTATAAATCTATTATTTGGGTCGATATTTGTCACATTTCTATTTTATTTTTAAATTGTTTAAAAAACAGACTCTCGACCCGCTAGTTCTGTCGCTTTAATGTTTTTGTCTTGTTTTCCTTCCATTTTTAATTATCGGGTTTTATTTCGTTAATTATTGGATTACTTTGTTAGTTTTAATACTTTGTCATATTTGCATCATTTTAAATGCGTATTTATTGTTCAGTAATTTTTGTTCGTATTCGATATTTTGAGTATTTCTTACATTACTTTTAAACTTTTAATTACTACTAAAAGTTATCGTATTTATGCTCAGTTTCATATTATATTGCTTGTTTATTGTAATTAGTTTTTACAAACCATGACACATCTTCCTGAACAAACTCCGTGCTTTTCATATTTTATCAAAATATTGACAATGCATTTGGTCATTTAAGTGTTAAAGGTGTTATATTTCTTACATTTATTTTGTTTATTAATTTTGTTATTAGGCCAATGGAATTGGATATTTAGTTTCCAGTTACCGCCCACCCCGAATTTTCCATTTTGGCAAACTTTCATAT
>JAMKCH010016741.1:0-23906 GCA_023653785.1 Ophioderma brevispina | reverse complement strand
CTCCAAATTTTGGAAACATACTGTTGGAATTATCTATATTACAAAAATATTAATACAAAATAATCAAAGCACTTTGTTTTTTCACCCTAAATGTAGAAACGACTGAAGTGTTCTGTCAAAATCTTGTCCTCTCCGAAAAATGTAACATTTCATCAATCATAAAAATTGTTCACGAAGACATGATGCCTCACAATTTTGGAATTATACTTCTCAACTTGCCTACAATGTAAAAACATCAATATTGAAAATAATCATGAGACTTCATTTTTCACCCCAAATGAGACAGCTGAGGTACCCTGATTGTAAAACAACCCTTAAGGCAGGCGACACAAGCGACACAAAAAGTCGGGATCCGACTTTTTTAAGGCCTAGAAACAGCCGTAAATGGCATCTTCAAGACCGCTAAAAATGCTTAAGCGTCTGTTTTTCACAAAGAACAGTAATAAAAGGTGTTGATTTGACCTAACACTAGCAATTTAGAGACAAAATCGGCATTTTAAATTTGAAAAAAAAATGACTGATAGTGGCTTTAATGATAGTAAAATCTTACGTCTGAGTCATGAGGTCAAGGCTGAGGATTGGGGCAGTATCCCTAATCAAAATTGTTTAAAAATAATATGAGAAGAATGCAAAAACCCTCAGATCTAACAGCTTACTCATTTTTAACAACAAGAATGAATCGCTAAACTGTATCTGGGCCCAAAGAACGATTTTTAAAGTTGGGGCCAATAATAGTTACCATCTATTAAAGTGTGCAGAGTTTATAACGGTGTGAAATTAGAAGTATTTTTTTTAAAACAAACTGAAGTTATGAGAAAAATGTGAACTTTGCTCTGATACCAAAATTTCAATTTTAATAAAATGAAGTGGTCAAGGCTGTCATTTGGATCACCCACTTTTAATGCTTATTTCGAAAATCAGCCAAAATGGACAAACTTGATAGTTGTATTGAAAACTTAATTCTATTTTCTATTTAATTCTATTTTCTACAGTTTGGGATATTGGAAAGATATGAATTTGACTTACCTAGTATTCTACTGACAACGTCACAATTCTGTTCTATTTCATGTAACCATCTTTTCACATTAACAAATGATTCTGCACTTGTTACGTCATATACAACTATTACTCCATGGGTTCCCCTGTAATATCTGTTGCAAGAGGGAAAAAATATATCAGTATGACAAAATATATATTTTTTATGTCAGGCATATCTTGGCATTAACAGCTGTAATCAAGGGGACCGCACTGACAACTGGGTGCCACAGAATATTACGCAAGGGGTTAATGGACAGACTGTTGTCCTCCAGAGGGTGTATTGAGTCAATCCCACAATGCACCAGTTTTGGGAAATTTCACCTCTTGAAACAATTTCATGTGATCCCACAAAAATCCTATTCTTAACACATAAAAACTGTGACTTTTACACTCATTTTAGTCCACAAGGTGCTAGTACTTAGGGAATGGTTTGCTAGATCATGGAATGTCTTGTGGTTCTTAAACTTTTTGAACACTTTATCGCTAAGTACTGACTTGTGTTTAGTACAGTACAGTATAGGCACATTGCAATGCATTGTGGGATTGATTCAAAACACCCTCTTGTTGTCCTCTGACCCTGATTGGAGCTGACTGTACATAGCATCAAAAAGATTCCAAAAATGCATACTTTGTATCATCCACAACTTGGTTTGGAGTTATGCAAATTGGAAAAGGACAAAAAATCTAAACTTCAGGTTGTACAGAGGCCAAAATTTGAAAATGTGCTGATTTGAGAGTATTTTACTTTCAAGATGAAGTGAAAGGGGCAACAGATTCAATTGGCCATGGCTAGGTTCTGAACTCTTGAAAGTTAACATTTCAGAAGTCAATATTCTTGTTTTAAATCCCCTTAACTAACCAACAATTCATCAATTTTTACCAAAATGTAAAAACTTTTAAATCCTTTTTGACAATTCGGCCATTTTACACATAAATTTCTGGAATTGCAATCAGAAAAACCATTTGGTGTTTTTTTGTTTTTTGTTTTTGTTTTTTAAAGACCATTTGAGCAATTCAATATACCACCTCTGGATTGACAGTGACCAGAAAATGAAAATAAAACATAATTGTTCTGATGGTGGACCCAGTTAGAATATATTTAGGATTGCTACCAAAAGTTGCATGAAATGCATATGAAAAACACATAGGCCCTCTACTATAATTGATACAAATCCACACAAAAAAATAAAATCTTACGTTGATGTGATCGTCCCCTAAACCCTCTTGGACGGCTGTTGGTCCCAGATCTGTAACTTCACTTTCTCCCCGTTGACGTCATGGTTCGCATCTTGAAATCTACTCCAATTGTAGTAATTATGTACCTATAAGAAATCATCGATATTGAAAGTGAGCTTTTTTTCAATGCATGTATACACTAAATAATGCCAAAAGTGATAATGGATATTGATTGATAGAGACAAAAGTGTTGAGTAGGGGAATGAGGAATTTTGACTACCTTTTGTTAGAATCAGGAATCCAGTTAGGATTTTATTTCCAAGGGTGATTGATCTTGGGGGTCCAAATTTCCAAGATGAAAATAAATTGTGAAGAGTGAATGTTTTAAACCCTAATCATACTAAGGGTGTAGGGGGTTCTTTTCCAAATACTCAATCACTGTATGTATAAAAGAATTGTGGAACACTTTTTGACTCTCCGTATGTAATAACCCACAGAACACCGCTTGCCATGCCTTGGCAAATTCCAGGGATTTCCATTCGTCACATCAAGTATACCGAGCATATTTAAAATTATATTTTGAAAAACTTTCCTTAGTCTCCAAGAGTCCCATTTCTTTGCAAATAATATTGCATAACCCCTGTGACCTCAGATTTGTTCTGTGCTCAGGGCCGTAGTCATTTGACCATTATTTGTGGTCCTAGGGCATTTCTATGCAAATTCGACCTCTAGATGACATTGACCCTTTTGGGTCACTCCAAAAACCTGCAAACAAAGGTCAGACGGTCCTCCTCTACCTTTAGCCCATATCAGTCCCATATGTAAAAGCATACAACAAAACCCATGGCCCGACGAACACGCACAGACATCTCATTTTTTTAGAATATAGATATTTTCCAAACAAGGCAGTAGTTTGTCTTGGACCTGTGGACAAGAATCAAAGTGCCATCACTATTTTTTTTTTTAGAAAAAAAGGCTATGTTCATGCGATTTTTTTTCATGCTCTGCTGCCTCTGTACCAACAATTTTGCAATCACAATCCGGGTGTGTCCAACAAGGGCTCCCATACCGTAACTCATCCGCACCTGTCGAGAAACAGGTCGGCCTTGAAGATAAAAGGGCTCGATTGCCTGGAGAAAATCATTGCCGCTGCTTCACATCAAGGAGAGACAAGGCAAATTCGTAGCAATTGCCGTTCGGAGCTATCGGTGGAAGGGCCCAATTCATTGAGCACTTTGCTGCCGTTCTTTTGTGTAATTCGCACACGGACAATCATGATCGTTTTTAAAGAAATCAAAACAAGGAAAACTTACTGTTTCGTTTTCGAAATACACACTATATTATGCTATATGATTGTAATTGAGCAAAAAAAATCAGAGATACTGTAAGGAGGTAGTTAAATGCCTTGACAGAATGACATATTGATTGGTGTCAGGGTTGCACCAGAGTCTTTTAGACACCGGGTAAAAAATTGACTGCGAAGCGTAGCGAGGGGAAAGAAAGCTGAAGCGCTCGGCCACACAGCCGGGGGTCCAGGGGGCAAAGCTCTTGGTGGTGGGATTGAGTTAACCAGACTACAGACGGGGTCTCCCCAGGTCATTGTTGACATGAATAATATGTTTGGTTTTGAACAGTTGTGAAAATTTGTAAGCAAAGTTTTAAAATCCGGTTTTATCCCCGTCAACGGGGTGGCCGGAGTCACCTAACATTGCAGTAACAGCCTGACCTCATTCCTTCCATTCACAACGATTCAATGCATCCTCCATCCTAACCCAAACCTCATACTCCATATTCCACTGTTTCTCCATGTCTTCTTTGAGTTCCCCTCCTCCTCAAACCCGACCACCTCGAACTCAAAAGCCCTTTTAGAATTAAACTGAATCTAACATTTAGTCAAGGGAAGAATTTTGTAGCATCCGTGTGGTGACAACCCTGATTGGTGTACTATAGACTGAAATACTGGAAAAAATGAAAGACCAAATTTATATGGAAAGCAAAAAACAAACAAACAAAAGAAACGAACAAACAAAGAAACACACAAACACACACAAAGAAGAGAAACTAGAATTTCGCGTCCTCGCTTTCGTGACGGCTAATTCAAAGAGTACAGTGTGGCTGCCCAGCCTATCTGACAAGGTTCAATGTTACATTTTTAGCCTATTTTCAACTCGACCTCATCAGGACCCTTTGACCTCAGCAAATGACCTTTGATCTGCATAAAACATATGGGGATCCCATGGTGCACCTATGGACAAAATGTTTTCAAAGGAACTTAAAAAGGCATTATCACCCGGTCCCTAAAATACAAAACTCTAAAAAAATTCATTAAAATCAGTTTTAAAAAAAAATTTCTGTATTTTTTAACTGCTAATGTATTTCTGCATTGATAAGACTGAAAGCAAAACTTAAGGGCAGGTTAACCCTTAGGCTTTTGTTTTTACAAATTTTCTGATTTTTCACCATTTTAAACATCCAACTGTGTTCTACGTTACCAACAAAGGTTTATCCAATGCAGGACAATCCTGAGTTGGATTTTTTTGCCGATTAAAAACAGCTATTTGACCATCTTAAAGTCACAAAAACCCCAAGGTCTAATGGCGGGAATTTAAAGACACTATCAGTTGATTTGAAAATATTTGGAAATTTGCAGAATGGAGGAATAGCTTCAAAAGTGAAGGATAAGTGCTGTTTGAGAATTCTCATAAGTTACCTTTTACAGCTGTAGAATAACAGAAAAGCAGAAGACCGGCAGTGTGCTTTTCCAAGATAAGATCTCATTCAATTACTTGGTTGTAGGGAAGGTCCGTTCGGACAGAGTAATGACTAAAAATCTCTGATTCTGTCCTTATTAGGTTTGTTCTGGTCTTATATTGCAGGGTATGTGCCGCACAGGAAGAGGAACAACCGTTCCTCTCTGTCGCTCCCCACGGCCGGAGGGGGACTCACTAGAATAACTTGCCTTAACTCTTTTTACACGTATACACAGAGGGACGAGCTAGAATGGCGCCCCACCCGGTGGCTGGCGGTTGCCTAGCCTTACTTCGCGAGCTCTTGGGGGAGAAGGGGAGGAGAGGGAGACAAACCTGACTGCCTATTGTAATGTTACGACGGGGACGCGCTGAAAAATGCGGGACAAAGACAAAGGGAATAACGATAGGCAGCTGTTTTCCTCCCCACGATTAAATCCATTCGCGCTGGGAACTTTCTTATCTTGTCGAACACCCCCCCCCTGAGCTAATTTCCGCACCGCCCCCCAGCTGTTGGCCCCCCGAACCTGCCCCTCGTCCCGCGTACTCACAATCCTCTTGGCTGTTAGCGTAATTTTCTCCAAATGGCCTCCCCTCGTTGCTAACCCCCGCCGTGCGGTATGTTCCATAGTTTTGCGGTGGTCTAGCGTATTAGTTTGAAGGACTCGACTCTCAGTTCCTGGGCGACGTCCTTTCCCCCCTCCCTTTTCCTCTTATACCCCCACAATATACATACCCCCCTGTTGACCCGTTTCTCCGCCCTTACCTATCAGCCCAGACACTCCTCCTTCCTCGCTCCACGATTTCCACGAACGTAATGATTCCTCTGATCTTTGTTCTTGCGTGTTCCAATATCTTTTCCCCTAACCTTCCTACTGTTTGCCTACCATTTCTGTTGTCCTGCCCATCTGCCTTTGTTCGCTCATTCGCCGTCGGTCACACCTGCGTCGGGGATTTCGCCATGTGATACCTCCAGAGATGCGTCCCTGGATTTGAGTTCTTCCTTACATACTTATTATTCACGACTTTTCTCCTTCCGCGCTCCGTTTTTCCTGATATCCGCGGCTACACCCTGCTCATCGTTTACTTATTTGGCATATTAATTACATTCCTTTACTTTCGGTCTCCTCTGATCATTACTTTGAATGTCGCCCCCCTCCTTTCCCCTTCCAATTCCCGTTCTCTTCTCCTGTATTTTTATCCTGCGAGCCTAACTTATTCCGGCCCCGCGCCTCTTTTGCCCCTCCTTTCTCCAATTCATCTACTGCGATTCGTTCGCTTTCCACTTTTTCCCTGTCGTTTCCTTCACATTTATCCCACTCCACGTCTCCACCACCCTCGCTTCTGGAAACCGACTTTTTCCTATCGCTCATTTCAATACTATTTGCGCCTTTACTGTGTTATCTCGCTGCATGTATTGTGATCGGGCTCACTTCGTGTCATTTTGTCTACGTTTCTGTCAGCTCGTAAGCACTATGTTAGCGGGGCAACAAATGTAAATTAAGGAAAAGCCAAGAAAGATATGGGGATAAAGGGACTGAACTAAATAAGTCAGTAGAGTACGAAGAGTTGGATGACTCAGAGGAAAGGGCAAGGGAGGCGGAGGGCGGGGTTGACCATCCAGTCTTAGGGCGGAGGCATAGTCAATACTTTCTGTCTGACATAAACTAGACATAGAGCCTCTCCTTCCTTTCTTTCATTTTTCTTTCACCATCCCGCCGGCACTTATATGGGGGTTATGACAAGAGTCGCTGCGTTTGAACCGAGGGTGTGGATCCAGCAATAATATCGCAATCGTTGTCGGCCCCTCTGTCTATTGGCGAGGGGTGAAGATAAGTGCTCCATAGCTGGGGACTCAAGAAATATTAAAGTAAGTCAGACGGGGGCAAGGTCGAAATATTGTGGATTAATGTGAGAGATATCCAGAGGGAGGGACAGCGGTGAAATAAGGCGGGAAATATGGCACGGGGGACGGAAACACACAGAGGGGTGCAATGTTGCAAGTGTGGAAAGGGGTAAAGGAAGAAATCTTTTGCAAGTAGACACAGAGGGCAGGAAGCAGGCGTTTAATTGCCGGGGGTCAGATAAGGGGGAACGGGGAGTCCGCTCGATTTCCCTATAATAAAGATCCCCCACCCTCCCCCTTTCCAATATATACTAAATTTTGAAAAGATAGAAAGGTTAAAATCACACTTTTTTGCCATTAATATTCCTTATATTCGAAATTAAGCTCTATTTTTAAAAATGAAAAAAAATACATCGGTCCTCAGACCGCTTGTTGGTGCCTGCCGTAGCGGTGGTTAGTGAAATGATAGGGCCTAACTGACCTTGGACATTGATATGTGACCTCTTCTGACCTCATCAACAAATGAGGGAGCCCAGGGTTGCCCTATGATTTCACAGTTTGGTTCCAATTGTTGAACTTCAACTTTGCAAATGAGGTCCAATTTTACATGTTTAAGCCTATTTTACCAACGTGACCTCAATGACCTTTGATCTTCTTGGGTTAGGTGACCTTTGACCTCATCAACAAATGAGGGAGCCCATGTTGCAATATAATTCAAGTTTCGGTTTCTTCCAACTGAACTGCAACTTTTCAAATGAAGGTCAATTTACACATTTTCAGCCTATTTACAAAATTGACCTCACATGCCTTTGACCTTGGGCATGTTGACCTTGGACCTCATAAAAAAGTGGGGGATGCCATTGCACGTGGACCCAAGTTTGGTTTAAATTCCATCAAAAGTATGAGGATATTACAGGGCAAAGTAACCCTTTTCACAAAAACAGACATCAACAAACAACAAACAACAACAACAGTGGACAAAGTGATCCCTGTGTCTTCCTGCCTTAGGGCAGGCGACACAAAAAAAACGTCCCTAGAAAAATTTGTCTTGTTTCGAAAAAATAACATTTAAGGAATCATGACAATTCAATTTTTTTTTTTAAAGTGTTTTATTATTTTGTGATTATTTTGAAAATCATGATTTTTTTTTTTTGTTAGTATTTTTCTCCAAATAAGGAAAGTTTTACGGTTAGTCAGTTGCATAGCATTCGATTTTAAAGTCTGATTCCAAGAGATTTTCGAATTATTATTTTTTATATATTAATTAAAATAGTCAACTAGAACTAAAGTAGTCACCAGGAATGCTCCAATTCCAAGTTTGAGATGAATCGGATTTTTTCGTTTTGATGAGTAAACAGTTATGTGTATATAACAGTGGAATAGGATACTGTGTATAACAAAATTTCCGGATCCGGAAATTTTTAAACAAATCTAAAAAATTAAAATGATTTTCTATATGAAGGACTTGATTTGAGGGGCTTAGCTATTTCACACAGTGTATTAGTATATGAGACAAAGCATTTGTACATGCAAAAAAAAACAAATTGTTTGAAAATTGAGGGCCGCCCTCATCCGGGAAGGGGGAAATCTCTGAGTCAGCCTTTAGCAGTGTCTGAGGTCAAAAAGGTGAGAGGGTCAGTCTTGCTCAAATTTTATGCTGAATCCGAAAATCAAGGCTTAGTTGCAGCAGGCCGTCGGGTTGAGGGTGTGAATTGAAAATTGAATTTTAAACGACAAAAAGTCATGTTTTTTTTAAATTTAAAACCCCAAAAATCGGTATTTCCTTTAAAAAAGGCTTTATCTTTAAGGCTAGAAAGATGATTTTGGTATCCAAATGATAAATAATCACTGGGTTCATTGTATTAATAAGACAAAGTAAACAGAGCGAGATTAGGTGTTGTATGTGGCTAAAGATCTCAATTTTTGGGAACGGAAAAAAAGTCAATTTTGCATTTTGTTAAATTAAACTTGTTTTAAAGTATAATCAATTAAATAATTGAAGAATTTATTTCTGATATAATGGATGTTTTCTTGGTACCTAGAAACCCCACAAATGCCTTACTTTCAATTTCCCTACTTGTTTAGCACAATACAATGCTTTACCGTAAGGCAGATTTTGCACTTTCTGATAAGGTAAATGCACTTCAGTTATACTGCATTGACTATAACCCCCCCAAAGCGCTAAAGTTGTCAAAGATTCTTCAAGCAATATAGGAAGCAGTGTATGATTTATGCGTCAGCTGATCACTTCAGTGCACAAACCAATTTCAATTCTAATAGTGTAACAATAGCCCGTATTTTGTGGTGGGAAATATCATGTTACATATCCATTACAATCTTGACGTTCTCTTCGATTCATGTAGTGATTCAATGTGATAATTATAGTTGAGTATCTGCGGAGAGGTCCCATGCACCCACGTGACCTAACCAAACCAACTTTTTGCTTCGTTTTAGGTCATATTACAAATTTGTTCGAACTGGAATGTATACCAGAATATATAACACTACTAGAAGACTAAAACCATTTCAAAACAGCCATCAGCAACTATAACCTATGCAGTAATCCACTAACGTACTCCTCCCCTACGTCAGTTATCAGCTTCCAGCGCACACAACCCTGCCCGGTTGGTCCCTTAGGGGCGTTGGACACAGGTAACAAGACAAGACAAGATTTGAGATGTTAACCAAAAAATCCACGCGTGATGGGTCCAAACAATGTGCCCAAAATGGGTAAAATATTAGAAATGGTGATACCTCAAAAGGTGGGGCAAAGTTGGAAAAATATTCATGAAATTGATTCTATCATTAGTTAGGAAAATTTCCCATCATTTGTATTTTCCCCAAATGTATAAATTCCAAAATGGCATCCAAAATACCCGCCAAAAATGGGCTGCCAAAATGGATAAAATCCTTGAAATGGTGTAAAACATCCAAAAAAAAATGTGTCAAATTGGGAAAAATATTCATTGAAAATTTGGGTTTCTAATCATTAGCAAGTAATTTCCAATTATTGATTTGCCCAACTTAAAAATAAAATCCACGAATGGTGGTGTCCAACAATGACCGCCAACTGTGTAAGAATAGAAACTGGTCTATAAACAACATCCCAATAAATGGGTCCAATTAAAAAAAATAATGGAAATTTGGTTGCCTTTCATTGATATGACAACCATAGAAAAATGTATAGCTACAGTTTTTTCTGGTAGTGTGCTTTTTTTTACATAAGTGGATACCGAAGTATGCCCAATACTCAGTTACTTGAATGTGTGTCTGTGATTAAGCTATTTAGGAATAGAATTCTCTTTAGGCTATTTGATGAAAGAAAAAAATGTTCTAAACCATTACATTATATAGGGAGGTTCCCAGCGCTTATAAAAACTATGCTATAAAAACCCATTATTATAAGAAGTACTTGAGCTGATTCATACAATCGCCAGTACTTCGCATGGAATTTCCAGCTAGGAATATCGGTGGTGGTGGTGGTCAAAGCTAAAATGTACTAAAATGGACCAATTTATAAGCTATAACCACTCCTTATAAAAATCCTAGCAACATGTACAAGTATTCTAGAATCTCTTGAGCTGATTCATACGATTGCCAAAAACCCGGCATTAAATTCCAGTTAAAATATCCTGTGAAAGCCAAAAATTATATTTTGAAAAATGGGACATTTTAGCAATTGCCCACAGCTTGTCAAACTATAACCAGCAAACGTCAGTCTGTTAATTGAGCGGATTCATGCAATTGATAGTACTTCGGCATGGGATTCCAGCTACGAGCAACAGATGATGTCAATAAATTATGGCACAAAATGGACATTTTATGCACTGCCCATCGCTTATCAAACATAAAACAAACTCTCAGTATTCCAGGAAAACCTTGGGCTGATTCATACAACTGCCAGACCTTGGCATGGAATTTGAACCATCAGAGGTGGCGGAATCCAGGAGAGCCAGGGGCCATGGTTTCTCAATTGGGAAAGTGGATACTCTCCCCCCCCCATTTTCCAAAGTGGTTTATGTACTCGCTCGAGAACGTCGGGTTTATCAAAGCTGCATGAGAACAACGATAGTAAAGTATTGAAAAATTGCTCATAAAGTGCCAAGTGGCACTTCCACTTTGAAAATCGCTCCTCCGCTGATAGTTTATAATAGCGAATGGCAACCGGTTATAAAACTATGCTAGAAACATTATTTCGGGGACAAACATTCCAACTAGACATATCGATTAAAGTGAATAAATGTACTAAATGGACTGTTTCTCCTGCCACGCCGGATTACTGCAATTGTATGAATCAGTGAAAGTGCCTCCCTGGAAACTGAAAGTTTGCTTAGAGCCACTGTGTCAGTAACTTTATAAATTGCCAATTTAGTTCCATTTTACTTTTGCCTGAAATTCCTAGCTGGAATTCTGTGCAGAAGTACTGGAAATTGTATGAATCAAGTGGAAAATACTGAAAATTTGCTGGCATATTTTGATAAACAGTGTTCAAACAAGCTTTACAAATGATTCATTTTAGTACCATTTTTTGCTTTGACCTAAATTCCTATAGCTGGAATTACATGTCAAAGTACTGACAATTCTATGAATCAGCTCAATCAGCTCGAATTTGTTTGCATAGTTTTTAGGTTTATAAGCAGTGGACAATTGTTATATAAAAATTGAACTTTAAACCATTTTTCTTTCATGAAATATTCCAAGAAGAAATTCTATGCAAAAATAAACTTAAGAAAAAGTAACTACATTCAAAGAACCGGGTCATTAGTTAATGATGATAAGAAAACACTTCTCGTATTTGCATACTTTACTGCCACTTTGTAAAAAAAAATGCAACTATCCGGCTTTAGCTACTATTTCTAGAAAACCAGTACTTACTGTAAAACTAATTAAACAATAATTATGCTGTGCTACCACATATTGCGGCAATTATGTGCATTTTCTATGAATTTGTTATACACTGTAAAAGTCAACGGATAACACTTTTTAACACTTCAATAGTTAAATTTATTAATTTATACAAAAAGGTATAGGAGGCGTTGAACAAGATTAACACTAAAAGAAAGTTAAAACAGGTTTTCGGTTTATTAGCACTTAAGCTTGTTAATTCTGGAAAAATTTTAAAACTGTGAAAGTGTTATAATTACATACACGAACGCATGTTTAAACATATTGTTTTATGGTTAATCTTGTGCAACGCGTCTCCTATGTTGTGTTGTAAAATATAAATAATATTGAACCTTGTGAATTGTTCAAAAAAATTGTTATCTGGTGACCTTTTACAGTGTATGTGGCGGCATTTGGGACGACATATAAGTTGGTTTTTTTTAATTGAAACAAAAATGATAATGGGGAACTTACTAATGCCAGGAAACCAACAATTCCAGTGATTTTATTTTGATGGGGAAATCAGGATTAATGGGTTTAATGACTTGCTAATTATTAGAAACCAAATGAATGTATGAACCATGTCTATATGTTACCAATTTGGCAAGCATTTTGGGACGCCATCATGATTTGCTTGTTAACATTCTCAAAGGGTACTTAGGACCATTTTAAAAACGGAAGCAAGAAAGGTGATTTAGTATAGTCATGGGCGTACACGGGGGACTCTGTAGATAAGCGACTATACCTCGGGCGACTATATCACAATGCTTACCTATAACCCGACGGTCAAGATTTGTATGACTTGACTTTCCAACCACAAAATCCCCCTATTGTTACTGTGAAATTAATTAAATTAGTGGTCCGTGATTGATCAGCTTGACAAAAATCGTTACACTGCTTCCTATATTTCTTGGGAGAAACTTTGCAAAACTTTTAGACTGTAGTCAAGTTGTAGTAGTAATCAAGTGTAGTAGTACTCAAGTGCATTTTATCGTATAAAGAAAGTGCAAAAATCTGACTTTAGGTTAAGGGTAGTGATATTGCTAAATTTAGTAGGGAAAATAAACAAAATAACAATTGTGGGGGTGGTTTCGAGGTATACAGGAAACATCCCATTATATCATTGACCCTCCAAAAATAAATGTCTCACAAATTAAGTAATTGATTATGCTTAAAAATAAAAGTTTAATAAAATTGCAAAAAAAAAAATGACTTTTTTTCCCCCAAAATAAGATATTTAGCCAAATTAACACCACAAAAATCTCATTCTGCCACTTTTTGTCTTGAAGATGCAATGAGCCCAAGTAATTATTTATCAGTTGATACCCAAAATCTCTTTCTAGCCTCTAAAAAGGTTAGTATTTATACAAGGAAAAGAAAATACCATTTTTGGGTGTTTATTGAAAAAAAAAAAAAAAAAAAAAAAAACATGATTTTTGTAAAAACAAAAAATGCATATTTTCCACCCTAAACCCGACGGATGCTTGCAACTAACGACCATTGATTTTCGGATTCAGCACAAAAATTTGAGCAAAAGCTCTCCCTCTAAACCTTTTGACCTCAGACCAGGCATTAAAATCGATGCTATGCAAACGGGACTATTAATCTGATTGCCATCATCGCGGTTCATCGTCAATTTTCGTTCTAGAAATGTTATACTTGTTTTTTACATACCAACTAATCAAATATTGGCAAAGTTACAAACCCAAAATAGATACTGGAAAATCAGGTTAACATGCCCTTAAATGGATAAAAACGCATGTCATTTGTGTGAAGTTTCTGTCCATAAAGACATACAACAAAATGCAATTAAAAGGATTCATATTTTTTAAGCACATCCATTTCATCCTGTTTGTCAATTTTATTTGCAAAAATTTATTTTTAAAGCTACTCTGCAAATTTCAAAAATATTTAATGTTTGTATGGATTCAGGATAATTGATTTTATTTGAAAAAAAGAAATATTTACAAATGATCAACGAAAACCAATTTTGTTTTGGTGTCCATTTTCAAAAATTGTATACCCTTCCATGAGAACTTTTTACAAAAGAAGAAATTGATCTGCAGTGCCAAAACATTTTTATAAAATGATGAAAAACAAGAACCTCTCTATTTTTTGCAAAATGTAGATTTTTAAATAGTCTTATCAAAAAGATCCAACTTTTCCTGTTTAATGTGAACAGAACTTTGCATCGTTTCTTATTTGTTTCAAAACGTTGCTCCACAAATATATTTTAAAGGTGTTATTTGTGATCCTAGCTCCTTAATTTTGTTTATGGTGCACTATCTTAGAGAATAGGTCATTTCTAAAAAATTACAGTGTTCTCTGGACATGTGTTTTAAGCAATATTATGCAAATTTTTTTGAAGAGCGCCCCCCAATTTTTCAAAAATTTTGGTTTTTACACGATTTGCATTGGTAACTGGATAGTAAACTTAACTGTGGAATGGTTAAGCTCGAAAATGTCTATGGTCCATACCGAAGGAAGGATATTTTGTTCAAGAATAATTATTATGGGGATCCCCCGATAATAATACAACGGCTGCTGGAAACGGCCTTCCAATGGGAAATAAGCCGGGAAAGGAAATAGCGGGGTTTTTTTTTTCCAAAATTTTTGGGTTTTTTTTTTTTTTTTTTTTTTTTTTTTTACGTTGTCTATCGCTCATTAATTAGTTAGTTTTAATTAGTTCAGGCAAGCCAAAGTTAGAGGTTAATTTTCTCGAGGTGCGCACTATTTCCTCATGGACGGGGGACCATAAACGTAGAATAGAATTCCAGCTCTGTTTCCGTTACGTCCAATCTGGGATCCCAATATAATTAAAAAAAAAAAAAAAAATCGCTTATTTTGTGATAAATAGCATTGTTTAGCATTCTCGTTCGCAGGTATAGTGTTCTAGACAATACCAAGGTAACTGTGCACAAAATATAAAATTTTGAAAATTGGGGTCGCCTCCAAAAACAATGTCGCTAATTATGTTTTAATGTTAACGAGCAATGTTTGATCACAGTGCCCCTAGTTTCAGTGTTGAAAATACACAATTACATATTCTTCCAGAGTAGATCGTAGTTAGGTACCCATATATTCAGGACAATGGTTAAGAAGATATAAAAATCTCCAACTTTTTGGTAGTCGGGGAGACGAGCTGTGGATCACGAAATGCACCTTTAGAATTCCTTGGTATTCAGGTCCATTTCAGAACTGTGCATGACATACCAAGATCTTGTGATCCAAGACGCAGAATAATCAGGCAAATTTATTTGCCCTTAACAAATTAAAGGTTTATTCATTTCAAATATTTTCTTTTTTTTTAAACAGGTAAATCTAAATAGGGTTATAATAATATTTACCCAATCAGAGGCATGGTAAGAAAGGGACTAAGTAAAGGTTTGCTTATGATTATAGAAGGGTCTATTTTGATGGTACTCAGAGGGTATATGGGGGGGGGGGAATGTGGTCGACCTAGAGGATATTACTTTCAGATTCTATTTGAAATTTTTGGGGTCACTGCATTTGAATAAAAGCAGGCAATACAAACATTTATCACAAGTTGTGGGTTGGCTATTATTGTATTATATTAATTCTGACTAATGGCAATGATGTTACTCATGACCTATTAGCTGATACGGTCATAACTGTTAAATCAATTGGCTTGCAATAGGAAGATTGGAACAAACCAAGTTGTTCTCAGGAACGTAACTTTATAGTGACAAATTTTGTTACTACATTATGTTCATGCCTTTTGCACAGTTAAGCATCTACGTGTGAAAAATATGAAAACAATTTTTTTTTATGTTTCGAGGTTTAGGTATATCGGGAAAGGTAAAAACTGTGAATTTTAAACCCAAGGTAAAACAGTTTAAAAATCAGCAAGGTGCAAAAAATTACTTGCTCAAAATTTCCACTGTAGTTTTTATAATACTGCACATATAGTTGCATAGGTTAAAAAGGGAAACCAGCAAGGATGTTGTAAAATGGAGGATAAATTTAATCTTTTTCAAATACACTGGCTGAAAATTAATAGTGGAACATTGAGTTTTGCATGGAAAAATGGAATACATGTGGTGCATTCTGATGGTTTTAAATGTAACAGAAACGGTCCTAAAATTTGAAAAATCAGCCTAAATACAAATCTCCCACTAGAAATGAGGAATTATCTCTTGGGTTCTTTTAAATAAAAGGACAAGTCTTTGGCACTTTTTATAGGACACCCATTTTAAACCAAATTGTACAACACAATAGTCTAAGGGGCCGCAGTTTATGAACGTTTCTTAGAGCATAACATCAAAACGCAGTTGTCAGAATCAGAGTAAAGTGGGGGGATATAAGGGTGTCAATGGCGTCCTGCCTTTCTTTACTGGTATTCACACATCATGAGGAGATTTCCGCGTTTGTGATGGGTTGAGAGTTGTCCTAAACACCGTTAGGCCCTGCAGTAAGCGATTCTGATCAATTTTTGGGTAGGCATGTAAAAATAGGTAGGCGTGTGTACAATGAGGCCCCCAATGATACTTGACTGTCAAACAAAAACTTGTTTTTTGAATATGTGTTGACTAAAACACAAAAAACATGCTTTCAAATATTTTTTATGTGTTAGTGCCAAAGACCTAAGACGCCCCTATTTTGTAATGGGAACATTCCATCTGATATATATCAATTGTGCTGTTTTTTTCTCAAGGTGAAGAAGATAGAATAAAACATGCATTCACCAAAAGAGCGACTTTTGGCTGATTTTGGAGGAATTAAGGTAACAAATATACACAAGGCGGTTATCGAACCACAAAGTTCCCCCGCTCGTCGCGTGGTGGATGTTGGGTAGTTTACAGGAGGAAAAAGTAAACATAAACTTAAAGATCACAGGGAGGATTGTGGCTAATTACCTTGGATGGCCCCAGATGGACCTGGAAAAACATTCTTGTAATCAATGTTGACTACACCCACCAAGTTCCATGACATACAACCATTGTAGTTGTTTGACCTTGATGGCCCCACATGACTTTGAATAACCTTCAGAATTTTCCGCACTGAATTTTGACCACACCCATCAAGTTTCATCATCCTTACCACAGTTTAGGGATTTGACCTTGAATGGACCTCACAGACATTGAAATGACCTTCAAAATTTGTCAGCCATGAAGTTTTTGACCACCACCCATCAAGTTTCATGACCATACAAACACCATTTGCGTTGAATTGACCTCAGATGCCCAGATGACCCAGAATGACGCTTGAAAAAAAATGGCATAAAAATGTTGACTGCACCCACCAGGTTTCATGACCATAACCCATGCATAGTGATTTGACTTGGATGAACACGTTATTGACCTTGTGCCTTGAAATGACCTTCAAAATTTTCGGCACTGAATATGACCGAGACCACCAGTTCATTCATCTACAAACATGTTTAGGGATTTGACCTGAATGACCTCACATGACTTGAAATGCCTTCAAATTTTCAGCACTGAATTTTGAACACACACCATCAAGTTTAATGGACCATAAAACAATTGCATTGTGAATTGACCTCAGATTGACCCCAGAATGACCCAGAGAAATGACCTTGCAAATTTGAAAATTTTCAGCACTGAATATTGACCGCACCACCAAGTTTATCATTCTACCACATGTTTAGGATTTGACCTTAAATGACCTCACATTGACCTTGAAATGACTCAAAATTTTCGGCCACCGAATGCTTGAGCACCACCACCAGTTTCATCCCTCCCCTACCACAATTGATCAGGGTTAAAGCAATTTTTGACCCATTGACCTTTGGACCCATGGCACACAACCCATCTTCGAACTCATCCGCCGCCTACATAAGCGACATATATGGTGCAAAGATGGACACCCATACTTGCTTAGATTAAAAGATATCGTGTTGACAAAGTTAGAGCAATTTAACCCTATGTTTTACCATTATTTTTGACATCAATTTGACCGTTGACCCATGACACATGACCCACTTCGGATCCCACCCAGCGCCGACTCGACGATACATGCTACGACCATGGGATACGTGGACCAAATAACCAACTGTTAACCAATTCTGTTCCAATCGGGGGGTAAGGGAAAACCAAGTGTAAAAAAATAACCTAAATAAAAAAATCAAGTAAAACTTAATTATTAAAAAAAAAAAACTGGAACATTTTCTTAAAAAATATATAAAATGTCACCTTCAATTTTGTTCCCAATATCAAGAGACAATGGAATATAGTATAAATTCAGCTAACCATGAGCTAAAGATAGTACAATGGGCCGGGTATGTAGGGCCATTGTTATAGCCAGGTGTACACCTCCACGATTCGGTTGAGTGACAAATACCGTCCTTCTCTCCAATAACTAACAGTGTACATTATAATATAGGTCTTTGACACTACATTCTTCTTTCTTTTTGGGGTTTGGGGGGGGGGGGAAAACGCGGGTAAGGTAAATTGAATAAAAGTGAAGTTAAGCAATAAGTTACGGATTTGGTTCTTTCTGCACAAAGTTGTTAGGTCAAAGCTTGCCAGCAACATTCTCTCATGCTGGTTGTTCATGTTTCTTCCTTTTCTAATAATGATTGAAAAAATATGGCCCAAGTTCATTGAACACGCACTATAGCAGCTCAATTTTGTATCTGTGAATGAGGTTAAAAAAGTATTTTGTCCGGAAAAGTACTCAGTGCTAAAGTGTTTTGAGGAGCGTAACAGCTGAAATCTCTTCAGCTGAGCGACAATATAACACTGTCCTGCACTCCCGATGAGAGAAGGGAATTTGAAGTGTTTTAGAACCCGCATACCGGGCCGGTGATTAATATCTTTAACTCCATTTCTTGCTGAAGTCTTATGGGTATCACTGAGTCACTATATTGAGGAAATGAAATAAATTGAATAGAGTGACATTTTATTCTTTTCAAGAAAAGTGACGTTTTATTGTGGGAACAGACGATTATATGATTTTAATAATTAATTATGAATTTACACTTGGTTTTACCCTAGCCCCCCGATGGAGAATACAAAAACAAAGCATAGAAGAAATGTCCCCCATCGACTAATCTTATGTTGCAAGATGGGCACCCACAACTGCTAGTTCCAAAGATATAGAGTGGGACACACACACCAACACAACACGGACGGGGGGCATTTCTTAGTCCCCCTTTGCCAACATAAGTTGGTGGGGGACCAAAAATAAGATGTGTGAATGGGGTCCACTCATGGATTTTCATGAGTAAATGCTTGATTTGGCCCGAGGGCAGGCCAGTGGAGGTCGCTTTGCGACGCCCCGCGCCGGGTGCCGGTGCAGGCCTCCCCGGGCCAACAAATCAAGTATACTATAGAGAAGCCATGAGTGAACCCCTAAATCATAACAGGATACATATCTGTACAAATCAGCATGTACTGACAAAATCTTGCCACTTTGTGCGTTACTGTTTAAAATGGAAAATTTTATTTAAAAAGCCATAATTTCGCAGTTCGTTGGCTTTTCCGCTCACTCAGATTCAAGAATATACGCTGTGGGCTGCGCAAAAAAAAACCCTTTGACATTTAGTTTGTTTGTTTTGCTCGTATCCACAAGTCATCTGGTAATGGCTTTGTGGTGAGGTTTTTTTTTTTTTTTTTTTAAGGGCGGGATTGGTTAACTAGTGTGCTGATCCGGGGCAGCGTGTATCAATGATACGGACGCTCCTGATATGGCCCGCTATTTGAGGCTGGGGCGGATTGGGACAGTCAGGGGTTTTCACCCCTACTCTTATTCGAAATTGACTGCGATGTACATGTACAGTTGTGACTCTATGTACACGGACCGACGGCTTCTTCTTAACGTCCCCCTCGAGACGGGATGCTTTCATGAGCATTGCCCAATTCAAGTGAACCATGGAGGCGAGCGGTTATTCTGTATTTAATCAATAGCGGTATACAGATCAAATCCAGAATTTCTAAGTACCCGAATAAATACCGCAAGTGCACGACCCCACCGGGCTCGAACCCGGGAATTTTTTGATGGTAAATTTGGCCAGAGGCAGCACCCTAGCGCTAGGCCACGTCTCCCATTTTAGTGACACACAGACACATGCACAAAACATACACAACAGACACATGCACAACAGATTGCACGTTTGTCAGCCAGCGATGTTGGCCCACAAAAAGGGTGTGCTTGCTATGTGCCGGTTGGAAAATCCACAAAGAAGCGCTGTTCGGTAATTACCTTACTCTGCCAGTTGGTTTGTTGCCTAAACTTGAAGTTTAAAACTGTTACTTTACCTGAAAATGTGTTGTCTGCAAATCGTAACAATAAACTACTCTTTCCAACACCTGCAAAATGGCGAGAGAAAAGAACATTAACCAAAGAGTACAAAACAGCCAATATTCATTAATTTCATTTATCATAATCCCTATTAGTAATAGTAAACAAAATATCCCTAGTAAGCACAACAAGGCGGTTCACAATGTGTCTTGCCCATCATCATGATCAGAAAATGTTTAACATTATCACATATACCACTTCAGAATATGAGGATAACAGAATGCCCCTTTAATCCACACCCATGACCTTTGACCCCAATCTGTGTAATGGGGCTTGAGTCAGTGCTTTTAGCCTTATACTGATCGTAGCATTTTGATATGTATCAGAAAAAAAATTGAGAGATTTAATTGGCCTACATGATCTCTCACCTCAATTGCAGTACACCTTATAAGGGGCTTCAAGTGTGGTGATCATAGCATTTGATTTGTGGCCGAAAAACAAATTGATAATTTCAAAGAATGCCCCTTTTAAAGGATTTAAGCAGCCCACATGACCTCTCACCCCAATTGGAGTACCCCACATGAACCTTGGGCCAGTGGTTCTTCTGCCCAAGTTTGGTATAAAATTGGATTGATTGAGCCTATATTTATTGGTCGAGTTATGAATTGCAAAAATATTGGGCAAATAGTTGAGCCCAATATTTTAAAACTCATAACTCGACCAATAAATATTGGGCAAAAATTATCCAATTTTAATTTTATCATTATTATGTTTTTGATCCAATATTTTCCCATACTTGGATCCATACAAACATAATAATGGTTGCAATTGGCCCAAGCGTTTGGACAGGGTTAACAAATTACAAATTACAAAACTTAAACCAAAATGACTGGTAATATACCACATGATACACATACATACAGAAATTGTGATTTCTTGCTCTGAGCAAGCTTTGGGACAGGACAACAAAAATGATCATGCTATTCTTAATTTACACTAATCTAGAATCTAGACCCTGCAAGTTTCACGGTCGGGCGATGTCCAGGTGCGTAGAAGCAGCTCTTACACCAGTATTTTCTCTGTGTTACAGAAGTTTGAGTGTGTTGCTTGGTTAAGATTTTGAAGTGCACTTTGTGTAATTTTATCATGTGCGGCGAGAAATTTGCAAAATAACGTTGGCTGCTAGCAGTCTAGACTTCAATTTCAATAATTTCAAGTTTCAAGCAATGGTACAAATTTACTCCCAAACCCTTTGATGCTCCTTTAAACTTGATATCAAAGGCTGTATTCTGAAAAGGAGTCTAACTTTATTAGACCTGGGTTTATTAAAACTCCCTTTCAGAATACCAGCCATAATGTCACAAGAATTCAACAAACCTCTCACTTGAGCCCCCATGGTTCATGTTATCTCCACATAACAGTTTTAACACATTTTAATGATCCTCATATAGGAAAAGGAAACTTGACAGGAAATGGGAGGGAAATAAATAGTGAGCACTACATGTGGGGAGTATGCCAAGTATCCTGGGCAATAGCCCCATAATACAAAATAAGGCATAAGGCAGCTACTTGGTAATAATGTTACATGAGTCTGCACATATAGCTGCCTTATGCTTTATTTCATATTATGGAGCTATTAATCAGGATATTGCCATGTTCTGATCAGCATTAAAGGTGCAACGAGAGATTTTGAGGCACCTGAATATTGTGTCATAATAGTAATTTCATATAGATTAGACTCTCAATAGATTTCTCACCTTGTATTTGGCTACAGAAATGTCTTAAAAAAAGAGAAAAAAGGCGATTTTGATTTGCTTATATTTCAATATAAAACATAGGCTGAATTTTGTATTTGCTCCTAAACGAAATTAAAAATTTCACAATTTTTGTACCAAAGAAACATTTCTCAGCTTAATCCTTTCAGATGGGGATATTTTTGATGGAAAGCTTTACATCATGGCAAAAATCAGTACTTTCGATTTTTTAGGGACAGCTGATATGTGAAATCTCTCGTTGCGCCTTTAATGCAGCGTCCCTGATGAGGGTACCAATCCCATAAATGCATTGGAATGAAACAGTCTTGAAACCATTATGAGAGACCTCTGTGAATACAAAAGAGCATATTTTTTGTTGTGAAAATAGATCCTGTACATTTCACAACACACTTTTTTCATATTCCCGCCAAATGCGTTGTAAAAGCAAGCCTGATGGCATTTTCCCTGAATATCACAAACACATTGTATGCATTTTATCTGGGAAAGGGGGGGTCTCAGTTTGGTTTGGTGTGCGGGCGAGGAGTCGCAACCCTAGACCCTTTTAAGGTCATTTGGTAGAAATTTGGGTACCCATTTCTACCTTTTTTGCTTCAATATGTGTACACCCATTTTTGATTGTGGCAGCAGGAAATTTTTATTTTTTAACAATGTTGTTGAGGCAGTTTTAGGAAAACTGCAATGCATTTCTAAGGATTTCTGATGAAAAATGACCCACTGGAACGGATCATTGAAGTATACCTTTTATCACCCCCCCCTCCCCCGGGGAAATGGATACTGATCCTTTGACACATGACCTAATCAAGGTGCAATTTCCATATCAAATTGCATTGTGGGATTGTTTTTAATGCAACTTTTTTTTTTTTTTTTTTTTTTTTTTTTTTTTTTTTTTTTTTTTTTTTTTTTTTTTTTTTTTTTTTTTTTTTTTTTTTTTTTTTTTTTGAAAAAATCCTGAAAAGTATAAAAATTTGGGCCAAAAAGACCCAATTCAACTGATGACTTTATAAGAACTTCTTTTCAATGACGATGGAGTAGGGAGCACAGAAGTTTGCTTATGGGAAGTTAGTCCACTTAATCTACGGTATCACCTGGACAAAATTGCTACAGAAGGTTTTCTTGCTGTAACTTGTTGTACAAAACCTCCCGAACAACATCAAAAAAGTAGAAAAAAGGAAGCAGGGCAAGACAGGCTAATTTGCATAAAATCTATGTGCCATTTTTGCCTATATTTTGGTTATTATACATTATATTGAAAGAGGCGACCCGATTTAAGTAATAAAGTTTTCATCTTGATAGAATGGTCTTCACCCCTAAACCCCATCTGTAGAGTTTTGCGCTGATATTTCAACCCTTTTTCATGTGAGAGCTAAAAACATGATTTTCTTAGCCCTATATATGTGCAAAATTAATATCGCTCGACCAAATTGGGGTACATTTTGGATTATAACTTACAAACCAAATATCCTTTAGCCCTAAGATTTCACAGGGTAAGTGAGAAAAATAGTAGCTTTCCTCAAATACCAAAATGTTGACCACTTCCGGTAAAATCTTGGAGTATGGGGACGATGCTATTAGCGATCAGGCCATGGCCCTTTAACTCTTGAGTCTTTCTTGCTGTCCAACAAAGGACCCGAGGTACTTGAGGTCTAACCTTTTTTAATTGTTGGGTACCGTGTGTAGTGCAGATAGTTTGATGATTCTCTTCCTCATTGACGGTCATGTATTCCATTTCGTCTCTTTGGCATTTAGATGTAGGCTAACTTTATCTGCAGCATTCACAAATGATACTTTATTTGTAGTAGATCTTGATTCTTGTGCATCACATATCACATCCCCTGTTAGAGCTGCGTAGTCAAGGTCTGTGAGATGCTGACTTTGGTGACGTCTAGAATGCTTGACCGCCTTTTAATGCTGCTGTCCTACCTATTACCCAGGCTATTACCAAATGACCCCTTTTTAAAATGTTCACATACTCAATGACCCCCATTTTCTTCTTTCCTGCTATCCACTTTTATCCAGGGACTGACTTTTAAAATAAGTTGGTGCTCGGTAAAAAGCTCTCCTTGTCATACCAGGGGGAGCTTTAAGGGGAGCTATTCATGACATTCACCACTGATTTCCAGGGATAGAGCAGAATCCTAAGGGGAGCTTTAAATCACTCTCCTACAAAGTGCTTAAGGAGAGCTGTAGGGGAGCTATCGCTCTCACTCTCCTTAAAAG